>JAQFYE010000045.1:0-68384 GCA_034694305.1 Protaphorura glebata
CTCGAACCAAGAGTTTTCTAGTATCAGTATAATAAATTTTCAAAACTCATTTTTCTGCAAAAACGTCTCAAAATCGAACCCCGAGGATAACTCCACCAGAAAACCCAGAGGAATTCTTGGAATCCAACAAGTATCTCCTTGATTAATTGTCAACGCTGTTAACAATTTGTTGGTATGAATAATGAGTAGATGGAAAAAATGAAGACATTCTTCATGTTTTCGTCTGATTCTTCGGTCCTGTCTTGGTTACAATTTCATTATTCTCTGATTACAGGAAAAATTAAATCAAAAGCAAGAACAGAACAGCTAATGATGTCAAATTCAAACTGTTCATCGTAATTGCACGGCAGGATCCACGAGTCCGGTCCTTTGTTTCCTTTCCTTATTATGATTAAGCTCATCAAATTACTCTCACTGGTTATTCCTTTGATCAAAATGAGATATTATGTGTACCCCCTCCATTCTACGAAAAAAAATTGGGAGACAAAAGTCTGTTCATTCTGTAACGTGGAATTATCAGTTGCGCTGCTCTGTTACATGAGGACAATAGAGAAGAAAAAAAATGAAACAAAGTATTTTTATTTTCTAGATATTTTTTGATAATGAGATCCAACCGAAGGACGACCCGACGGTTTTGTTTTGTATTTTGAATCGCATGCCGGGCAACTGTGTGTGTGTGTCATTATATTTTCTCAAAGTTCGTTCTTTTCAACTCCACCAACCATTAAGATGATTAATTCCACATAATCACGTTAATTTGATGTCTTTCATTATCCTTCTTTTTCTTTTCTTTTCAGATTCTACTTTACCTTTCTTTTCTTTCAACTTCCTTTGGCTCGGGTCTTCACTAATAGTCAGGCTAGGCGGGGGCATCAACTGATTTGGATTCACGACTTACCACTGTCGTAGCTCAGAAATTTTGAAATATTTTCTAACATATAAACGTCACATGAATTTAAAAATTCTCTTAAGCGATCCCTCGGATTTCGGAAACACATCGTAACCAAAGAAATTATTTTTCAAGATTAATGTTGACAATATTTTCAGAATTTTCACGTCTTTACGAACAAGGTCAACACCCCAGCACATACATAACCCAAAGATGCATCCGGTAAATTTAATTCTTATGTAATGCAATAATAATAATATAGAATGGAATGATACTTATGAAAACTGGCGACCAGGCCGGGCGGCGGACATGAACTTGTACATTTTACATTACATTTATATTGTTTAAGGGTCTGACGACTAATGAAACTATGTTCGTCGGAATAAGTATTTAGTACTCCTTTTTAGTACTAAAATAGTTAGGGGAGTACAATTTTCCCTTCTTCAATTTTTTAGAGTCTGATACTGAATTCTGACCCTTTCTACTACTACTGTTGGAGTATTAATTTAATAATATTAGGAAAAGTCCCCTCGAGGTGAACTGGAGTCGACTGAAGGGTGCGAGGAGGAAAAGGAATTAAATTCAATTTGACTCTTCCTGTTGGACCTCAAAGAATGCTCCAAGTCCGTACATTCGCTCCCTCACTTCCGCTCACTCGATTAAACTTTTCGCTCTTCTTCCTCAAATGAATTCGGGGGAAAAATTGAGTCTGTCCATCCGCCCGACTTTTTAGAGTAATTGCAATTTAGGAGAAAAACGGAACGAGCTAAAACGAGGTGAGCTGACCGAAGATCAAAAAGCACAGGGTAGTTCAAAACCCTCTGTTTCTCCGCTACGCCTAAACCAATAGTTTAAATTATATAAAGTAAGTTATACACTTTGTTGAGAATTTTCGAGACTAAGTTGTCGATCACGATATTCGCATAAGTACATCGTTATCAAAATTAAACTAACATGGAGTAATACAAAAAGTCTATTTTCTTTCCTACTCCATTGAAGTGAGAAACAGCTCTTTCGAACATCCTTGTAACTGGATACCTCCGCCTTTGAAGATTGGGTAAATACTAAAATAGTAGTTATGAAACACCCAGTACATTCGCCTAGAATAGTAGGCCCTTAAGCTTACGTGGCAATTGTAATACAATCTATTTCAGCAAAATTTCATCTACTCTACGAGGCAGGCAGCTCTTATTTTCAAACAATTTATTGAGTCAATCCCCTCAGCAGACAAAAATATTTTAGAAGTCTAAATGAGAGGGTCGCTGACGGCCATTAGGTATAACATAGATTTTAAATATAATGTGCAAAATTAGCAATAAGTTTTTTCAAGAAGTCCAGCGGTGACACGATACGTGGAGTGAAGACTAACTCACTTAACAATTAGCTGGAGTTCGGAAAGTGTCAGTCGAGTGTCACTGGCAACCGCTAACAAATTCCAACCAGACGAAGAGAAACTTATCCCTTCAAACCTTTAGATATTTTTGTAGAGGGTGTGATAACTTTCCACTGGGCTTAGGAAAGGTACCCCGTCCACCTCTCACCATAGGGAAGTGGCAAGGCCACTTGGCTACAAAGAACTGCCTGTATTGCGAAAAGCATTAAATGTTTATAATTATTGTCAACTGAGTTAACCCATGCAGTGACTTATGAATTTGGACTTGGTGGACAATAAAAAAGGCGTGACCAATGAATGTCACTGGTATAGTGTACTGGTAGTCCTGAACCGAGACAAAGACAACCTTCGTAGGTTTCTTCTTCAAAAAGACAGAGAAACATTAAGCTAAGCAATGCAAAGGGTAATGCTGAATGTCTGCTCCAATGAATGGACATTGACGATTTATCGAAGACATTTAATGGTGCTTTCACTACGACCGAAAAATCCTTTTCCCGGAGTCAGATTAGATAAAGACCCCCATTTTAGTCTTTCGTTTCCCCTTAAACACTCCGTTTTTCTTGCTGACTCTTTTCAACTCATCTTTTTTTTCCCTCGGATCCTTAAGTAACCATGATTCGCTTCCATGTTACATATATTCCAATGCATTCCATTACATTGGAAGTTTGGAAGAAACGAAGAGATTTCAAATCCGATTCAGCACCACTCACAAATTCCTTTACACTTTCTCCCCTCTACATACATACAAGACGCATCGTCATAAACGTTAATGGTCCTCTGATTCTCACATGACATTCAAGTCCATGTCCATTGCCATACTAACTTGTTAAGAACTAGTGGTGACAAGAATGAGCCATCTGACTTCCTCCGTGTCTCCGAACGTAAAAGGAATTTGTCCTACGAACATAAAAGTTGTCTAATAATATTCTTCTTCACAAATCCAATTCAATCCAAAAAATACGCACGTACTTTTCCAGAAAGTTTTAAGAGAAAAGTCAGTGTCAGCAAAATATTATAACAATTTCATTTTCAAGTAATAATTGGACTACGATACGACTGATCTGAACATACTTGTAAAGCGCCCTATCAATCAATCTTGTACAGTCATTGAAATATCGTTAGACAAACTTCGCCATTCCGCTGAATATGATTTTCAGAAGACAACGACTGTTACCCTATAGAGTTTAAGAATCTACAGCCAAGTCAGTGCAAAGTGTATGGAATGTAAGACAATTTGGGAGAATACTAATGTATTTATGAATGTATTTCGAACGAACACGATAATTACGTGACAAATATGTGGCCTTGCTGGCACCAAGTTAGTAAATTCTGGGTTGTGGCACTTAGAAAGTTTTTCAGATTACAGAATCTATTTCATAAAAAAAAACTAAAAGAGGTTGCTTATATAAACCGAAAAAAACCGTGGTTCGAGAACGAACCAGGTGGGTCCATCTAGGCAAGCAAAGGTGAAGAGAATCGTATCTCCTTTTCACTGAAAAGACCGGGGTATAGTGAGAGGAGGGATAGTCGGACAGATAGACAGAATCCTCGGGCCATACAATTTATTGGTACAGTATTATTATGCGGATCATAGGTGACTATAGTCCGATTCTAGGCCCAAAGAACCGGCTTTCAACCACAACTCTTTTTAGTTTCGTGGAAAATGCAACAGAGCGAGCAAAAAGTCATTCCCGTGAGTTTTCGTTGTACTAACTAGAATTGAGTAGTAATTAAATGGGATAAAAATATTAGAATTAAATCCAAATACATTATGTACTAAATGCTACACTGTTCACAAATGAGAACTCCTTAAATTATATTTTTGGAGACCAGGCACTCATAACTGGTACCTGCCTTGCCTGCTTATTTGCATTACTAATAAATTACGCCCTCAGAAATGCTCAACGGAGCATGGAGAGAATAATAAAGCATGATTTAAAAAAATTCTGAACAGCACACTATGGGATCTTGAATGACAAAAACTTAGTGAGCGCAACCCAACGGGTTAATTTTGCTTTGTCATTCCAAAGAGAACAATTGGTTGGTGCGAGCTTGAGTTTAGGGTTTAAATCTACGCTGTGAAGCTTATCATCCACAGAGGGAACAAAAATGATAATTAAGACAACGAGTCCCCAGGACGGGAAGAAAAAAAAATCTTTTTTTGGAGACGATGATGAGTAACAAAAAAAATAACTAAAAAACAATTCTGATTGTTGCTGTAGACGAAACCAACCTGTGTCTATGTCCCTTATCTTTTGACATCCCTTTTGCCTCGCGTTTAAGACAAAAGACTCGCTTTTGTCTGACACAACAGGGGGTTGAGTCTACAACTCATGAGATCAAGTCATACATTAAACCAAAACCACAAAAGAGATTTAGGGTATTGAATTGACCATGGAAGGAAGGTAGAGAGATGAATGTGGGTTCGAAACAAGGGGTCATCACTTCAGATAAGCTGAATGACTCATTAGAACCTTCAGTGAATTGAATTAACTCTACTGAGCAGTCTTCCTTAAGATAAAGAATGGTGTATGACCAGGCTAGTAATATGCTAATCATGAAGATGAGAAGACAAACAGATTTATAATGGTCTGTATTGTTTTCCTTTAGAATTTATCAACTGCATTATGGGAACACCATGTGTTTAGAATGATGAATTTAATTATTTCATTTGAAAATTTATAATAGTACTGTGAAACCCGTCCCAACGACCACCTGGTTGAAACGACCGGCTATAATGTCACCTGATCCAACGATACGTCATCTTATAATACAACCAACCATGCACTTTATTGAACTAGATCTTAGATTCTCAAAACCGATCGTTTGCAGGCGATTCCACTGTATCAGCGTATATTCAATGAAATCCTTCTTGGAGTGTGAGAAAACTGGATCCAGTTTTCATCATTTGAAAATAATTCAAAATGGCGATAACCGTTTAATTGAAGGATAAGATAGATAACATAAAGATTCAACTACACGTGAAATCATTTTGAATAAGTTGTACCGGATTGTTTATCGTGGGGTGGACAAAGTAGAAATCAACAGAATCCAATGACAAATTGCAAAAACTAATTATGAAGAGTTTGGCTTCCGAAACAAGTCAAACATCCAAATCGTTAATTTATTTTTATTTTTTCGCATTGCTTGAAGAATCCACCGTAGCTGACTTTCACTTCGCCATTTACTTTCACGCGTAAAGAGTAAAGACATTGGATCGTATCCAAGTTTTCCAGAATACAAGCAAACGTCGCCAATAAATTGAGGAATCGCTAAAAATGGACAACTTTTTCTCTCTTGCCAAGGTCAACTAAGGCTATGGTGAAAGTCATGAACCTTTGACTAATTTATCTAAAAAATTAAGCTAATTAACGTTACATCCCATCCCAGACGTTTTATAATCATTGTTTCAAACTATGATATTGATTAAAAACCGTAATTAGTGGAGCCAATTGTACGATGATTTATAATTTTCAGGTGCAGGTGTAAGCATAGAGTCAATGCAGCGCAAATGTGTATGGGAAAGAGCTACAGTTCAAGCATTTGTGACTAGATGGACTTTACTACTCTCAAATTAAGATGTTGCTCCTTTTCAGCTTCACATCGGGTCTGGTAAGGAATATCTGACTAAAGCATTAACAAAGTTGATAAAAAATAAGTATTCAGGGTTTCCCTTAATGAAATGATATTATTAGCCGGTTTTGAAGGGAATTTGTTGGACCTTCGTTGTACGTCACCAATTCACAGCGAGGTTTATACACAAATGTCAGTAGAAATGTCTCAAAATGTAGAATTCGTGTTATTAGTGTGAAATGGTAAAAATTTTAACCCCAAGTCCATGTCATTGGGAGATAATATTTACGGTTCAGTACAATATCTTTACCAGTTATACCGATGGATTGATTAAGTCTAAAAATTTCTTTGTGCGAAATTACTCTTGCTATTTTTCGCGAACACGCTAAAGTGAACGTCTAAAATAATGACTTGATATTGAAGAGTAGATAAAAATCTGTAGTCTGTATGTAGTTTGGCAAAAGTACGAGCAAAAATAATGCCAATAATGATTGGACCACCATGTGCGGTTGTCCAATTTCTAGCTTCCTGCTCGAGTTAGCTCTGAAAAGGGAATGATTCGTACGTACATAAGTAAAACATACACGAAATGGAGTAAAAGTTTCATTAAAAAACAAGTTAGAGTTTGCTGTCTTTCCCTACAGACCTAGACATAGACACCGATTCCATTCCATTGCATCACATTACAATACATTACATTAGATCCTCTACTCTACTACTCTTGAAAAAAGGGAGCTCAAGTCGGAATCTCCAATGACTGATGACATGAATGAAAATCGAAATGGACTTTTACTGGACGTTGCTTTTCCTATATAACCAGTACAGTCAAAAAATAGTGAAAGGTTATTTGAGTTGAATAATAGGAAGGGAGAAGAGAAAGTGTCTGCATTCTACCCGGGTAGTTAAAAAGAGTCGAGGATGACGAGACCCATTCCCATTACATTACAACATTACATAAGTTGAAGCAGGAGAAAAAAAAAACTTCTACTAGAGAGCAAGAGAGAAAAAAAGGGTGAGAGTTTCTATGGGAACGGGAGAAATGGCTATTTCAGAGATATTCTGACATAGGGCAATTTAATAAGATTTGGCGAAAATGGGAAAGGTGACGATTCAGGCGTGAAGACATACTCAACCCATGCCATGCCAAGACTCCTGCCATGGAAAGAAGGACTTGAATGAATCTCTTTTTTACTTTTACTTGTACATACAAAGGAATGGCCAGCAATACATAGTCAAGGCAGCAAGAGCATCCTCAACTAGATTCTCCTATGAATATAAAAATCATGTGAAATGAACAAACACGTATAGTAGACACCCTACTACTATATTCTATCACGGTGCGAACTTTAAGTACCCCGGAATCGGTTGACAAGAACGGACTTTTGACAGACCTGGCAAAATTATGGTAAGAATTCAATAAAGTCATTAAAATTTAATTGTTTTCATAATTTTAGAAAATTCCAAATGAGCGGTCTGAGTTGCGGTTCTGTTAGTTCCAGCCGGCTACTCTGTCTGAAATGAAATACCCGGGTTTACTCATGACAGATACCATACAGGAGATATTCCTTGGCCAGGATACAGTCCGGATGGGGTAAGTGCTAATTGCATGGAAGTTATTCTCCAACTCGCATTATTTTTGGGACGACCCTCGTACCTTGGCCAGGATGCATCAGGATGGAGATTTTGTCACAAAACGACTCAATAGGATATAAGTGAATGGTCATGATTGACAAAAAACACGTGGACAATTACCAAAAATTTCTAATTGGATCTCTGTTTAATTAAATTGTGTGTATATTTAGGAAATTGATTAATGTCGTAATATGTACTTAATTATAGTCGAAACGAATCTCGCTCGACAAGTTCGAAAGATATAGCGACAGAGTGCGGTACACTGAAGACCCGGTCGCCTAGATCAGGTGGTCGTGGGAATCAATTTCGTTGGCCTTACGAGTTTTTCATTTCCTTGCGGCTGAACGGGTTATGGTATGATTCAGCTGTATTTTTCATGCCTTTAGACTTAGAGTGAAAAATGTGTGTCACGTATATATTTGTTGCAGGAATATTATGGCATTTGTAGATAATTGTTACGTAAGTCACTCTTACCCTCTGGCAATTGTGTAATCCATAAAAATTAATTTAATTTACTGATTCAAAAGGAAGGGACAGGCAGTCAGGGTTACTCCAATGGGGGTCCTTTCTGAGGCCACAAATGGCGTAAACATTCGAAGAGCGTCAATAAAATACAAGTGGTCCGATGTCCATGTTGTACACGCAGTAAGGTACACTACAAACTCATTGACAATTGACAATGAATTATTACAACTCTAAAATTGACCTTCACCTTCATTGGCAACGCCCGTTCCGTGAGAATCTCTCTCGTCTCCCGTTCAATTTAGAGGACAAAGAGACCAAGGGGAGAAAATGGGGATTTTAAAATAATGATTTTCTTCGGGTGAACAGTATAATGACAAGGACAGACGAGTCGTGAGTAGTCAGCAGTGTCGTGTACACTGTACACTCTTATGTAATGTTAGTAAGTAGCAGTGACACAAAGCGACTTTCAAATGACTTCTCCCACTATTGCCACCAATCCAATGCATTCGGTTGACTTTTTACTACGAAAAACCCATTCATGAAGAAGTTTATGGGATTTGAAGAACAAAAACCTTCGTTTCGTTCCGTAGAGAAGAATACTTTTCGAATTTGGACACAGGGAGCGACCTGACCGACGACCCTGCGGTACTCGGCGTTTAAGTTTGGAGGGGGTTGCCGCAAAATTGCTTCAGCTAGGATTTTTATTGATTGACAATCCTGTAAGTTATGAAAACTATCGTGTTTGTTGTGGAGAATATGTTGGCCTTACAGGCTACACTCTCCACACATATCTAAACAGAAAGGATAAACGCAGGGCGAAGGAAAACTCTCTAAAGTAATTCACCAAAAACTTCTTGTCTAAGCAATTGAACTCTCAATCAATAGCATTGCCTGTACCAATATGTCACAACGAACGGCCCGCGTTTTTTTATTGCTATCCATGCAGCCTATGGAAGGTACCATAGTGGAGGAAAACTCTGATACATTGTCACAAAGGACGAATCCCCAATACAAAGACGCGGCAAGGACAAAATGAACCAACGTGCCAGAAATGAGGTCTGCGGACATAGTAATGTATGCGTGAATCAGACCACACGATACCACGAATGACAGCTCACGCCATAACGGCCAAATTTATTCAGAACACTGGTCTTAAGTCGAATAATCTTTATTTTTTGCGAATTACTAAATTTCTGATTAACACACACGCCGGAAATAGAAAAAGCACCAATTTCCTCAAAATTAATTTGAAGAAATCACCCCCTGAATTTGACTTCTGTGGATGCTCATGACTGCAAAAGCTTAGCCGTCCCCACCTGGAAAATCTCTTTGACTTGATTTCTTGAGCGTATGGCCATCAGCATCACATTTCCAGCGTAAAGGACAAACTTCTTTTTCTCACTTTGAAGACAACAATTAGGATTTCAAAAAATATATGGGCATACCTAGTCGTAGTGAACAAAAGGTTTGAAAATACTACCTTACGTTCTCACTCAGCTTAACTGAGAGCTTCCAAGTAACAAAGAAAATGCAATGAGCCAAAACTACAGATAAAGTCAAGCCATGGAATGCTCGGAAGATAATGCGTTTTTATGGAACGGTGGTTTTATGTCCAAAAAATCTGGACACATACGACGTGTACCTCCTCCGCTCTATACCTTTTTCTTCGGTTCTTTACCCCGTTTCATATTTTCTTTCAATTCAGCAATTTTTTATTATGAAATGAACGTATCGTTTTTTTTTCTCCTCCTCTTCACTTCACTCCACTACAAGAAGTGAATGAGAAATCTAAAGAAGACGACGAAGTAGCAGAAGAAAATTATTTGGACCAAAAGAAATGTTTACTTAAGTCTGAAATATATTTTTTTCCTTTTCGTCGAGTCAACGACGAAACGAACACATAATCCCTTCCGTCCCTTTAATCAAATTTTATACTCAGATGGCTTTTGAAGGAAGAAGAAAAAAAAACTCTTGAAGCAACTTCAAGACTTGGGCGAATCACCCCTTTCTTACTTTATGTCCAATTTCTTTGATCAGTCAAACCAATAATAACCTGTCCTTTCCTGGTCCTTACGTCAGGTTTGCCCTCAAATCATCAAATATGTCAACCGAATCGTAGACAAAATTAAACCGTTGAGCCAAATAAAAGATGCGCGTATTTGATTTACTCCATCTTCCATTTTATGACAAAAAAAATTACTTTCAGGAGCTGGGGTATTTTGACAGTGAGAGAGGTTTCCTTCAATTATTTCTGGACTATATCCATTAATTAAATTCGCCGCCTAGGTATTCGTGGAGAACAGGATATATTTCCATTTCACTTTACATTTATTAAAACTCCAGTAAAATCTTGTCCTGTTGCAATACAAAGACGAACGAATCGAATATAATTATCAGAAACGTGGAGATCACTGAACTCAGAGTTCTTGAAAACCCTAAAATAGAAAATATATTTTATTTTCAACGTAGCTAAAGCCATATTTCCGTCACACTCCCGAAAAATCCATCAAAATCCTCTCCTTCATTCACTCGTGGTTGATTTCAAATCAAAATTTCGTCGGCTGGAGCTTGGACTGAAATCCTTAACTACTAGACCAGATCTGATGAAAAGAGATACAATAAATACCCACCTCTTCAGTACACTACATTGCCGTCGTACCCTCGCTTTATTTCTTATATAAAAAAGTCTTAGAAAAATAAAGCATTGAATTCAATGGGAGAGCTCATCTGCCGCTGTCATTCATTACTTGGCAGACCACCGTCGATCATCGACGACAATTTCTTTGTCATTCTTTCAAAAAAAGAGAAACTATGAGGTTGCTAGGTTATGGTTCTGTTTCTGTCGAAAGTCAACCAAAACGGAGCAGGTTAACCAAAAGAATGACCCAGACCACGCATTGTCTTGAGCTTGTGACGACAAGGTTGACTGGTCAAAAACTTTGTACGGTTCAAAAGCTAGTTCCAGCTTAAGGTAAGCTCCTTGTCCATTGATAGTCTCCGTTTGACGGAAAGTAATGGACGGGAGAACAATAAGTTTCCGAAATCAGTCATCGAATTGGAAGTCTCCAACCGTCAAAAGAAAATCAAAAAAAATCTAAGCATTCCTTTATATTGGTGAACATACCTCTCAGTTAGAGACACCAGATTATAGTTAAATAAATATCAGAATCAGGGTACTAGAAGCCAGCTCCAAAATAAAATATTTGAAAATATAAGACAATCAATTGTTTTGGTGTTCCAAAAATAGTTTTATAATTTAAAAAAAAAGAATAGCTGCCAGCGACATAACCTTCGCAGGGATTATTTAAATATGTTCGGAGGCTGACGTAAGGAACCACACAAAAAGATTTACAATGACAAGAACTAACCGTCCGCCACATTTAGTATCCGCTGTAACTCTGGAATTACTCGCTACCTTCGAAAAAGAACAATAGACAACGTGTCAAATTCAATAATACATGCTTGAGTGATGGAATGAACTGTCTTACATGCATGTTACAGAGAATGATTCAATTCAGATAAGACTCAAGTCAGATCAGATAGTTTCGGTATAGGATAATCTGCTCTAATTTGGATAAACTTTGCTTAAGGCAGATTGAACATTTTATCTGATATTTAACCAAAATCAGATATCTGACAATACAATTTTTTGTTAGACAAAGATATCGACGATCCGAAGTGTACAGATAACAGCCCTTTCCCATCACTATTTACTAAAACTCAAAATCATTTATCCCCGCCGCGCTTCTTGTCTGTTTTTCTTGCGGCCTACAACGCATTTAAAAGAAGAATCAGGACCGAAATCGGAAGAATGCATGGAAAGACAATACAGACCAGTACCGGCGCTACAAGCACTACTAACAATACAATTCCGATCCGAAATGAGTGATAGGCTTCAACTCATTGTTGAACTCCAAGAGATCAGGAGCAACCCGCCCTTTTCACCATTTCAATTCTCCAGCAAAAGCCACTGCTTACCGTGAAGAATTCTTTCATTCATCAATACTCAACAATTAAGCGGCTCATCCCAGTTCAAGGAAACAAATCATCCTAGGAAAACGTCGGTCTCTTTGAGTTCCGGACGTATTGTCTTTTCTATCACCCTTGCTTCATACACTAAGATTTAAATAATGCCGCCCACGGTTCAATAGGCACACATAAAAATTTTAAGCCTTCAAGCAAATTCAAACACTAATTTCTCGACAATCGTTACTTCACCTGTCCGGGCAAACTATTACTAATTTTGCAGATTTTGAATCTACCGATGAGGACTGGGGAAAGTTGACTTTCTCCGTTTAAAGTGAAATTAACAGAACCTAACGTCTGTACGAAATGTCAAGATATGAACGGTGGTTCTGAATCTTCTGAATGTAAAATTGAACTTCGCACAATTTATACTTTTGTGCAATATTTTTGCGATGAGGTAGGCGGTTGTTGCGAATGTTCCCGGGAAAAAAATTCTGCCGAAGTACCAGAATCTCATCTTCTGTCAAAATCTTCCTAGTTACGAGATATGTCATTCGACATTCTTGAGCTACGAGCGACCGGTCTGGGATTTCATCACTCCAAATAGTGCTGGAACGTTGTTAGACCACAAAATCGAAATCCGATGGGAATAGTCTGAGAGAAACGGGTTGACCGACCGATCTTCTTCACAATTTAAATTTGCAAACTACAACTATGTAGTTAAAAAAGACTAGAGAAAGAAGAATAGATGGACAGACACGTACGGAGACCAGAATCGATAGTTCATTGCATTCAGTTGGGTTGGCCATTGGCTTCGTTCGATTTTGCCGTCATTGGGTTGAGTTTCTACTAGGATCGTTTGAAAAAAAGCCCTTTGGAGAATCAGTATGCAAAATCCTTAGTAGTCGTCGTCGTAGAAAGTAGTCGAAGTAGAGATGAGATCTCGTTACAGTTCAGTTATGCATAGCCTAGCGCTTACCTAGGCTTAGTCAGTTGGAGTGGAGTTTTTTGTGGACCAAAGGTTCTCTATTTTCTTTCTCCCAAGACTGACAAGGAAAACTATGCGACGTTAGTGGCACATGCAGACTTTGTCACTTCGTTATGTAGAGAGTTTGATCCTTGGGGCTCACATGGTGTACGGGTGAAGTTTTCAAGATATTGTCTCCGCTAGAATTTATCGCTGGGTACATTCCTCGGGCATTATAGAAAACTTAAAGCATTCCCTAGAGAAAATACACGGTGACCATATACCGGCATATATACGGTGACATATCTTACCGGCGAATGTTCGTTGATTGAACGTACGCTATTCGGATTTGAACTTCAGGTCAGGTTAAACTTAGTCAGGTCAACTCTTGAGTTAACAAATATAAAAAAAAGCTTGCCAAATGCGAATGCCGGGGTACAAGTACATTATCTAAATCCTTGCGGGGTATTCTACAGTAGACGTGCTTTTTAGATGTGGTTAACAACACTAGAGAGGTCGGTGGTCAAAAATAGCGGAAGACATTCATCGCGCAATTTTAATTAGTTGCCCGTGTGTACTTTTGACCTAGAGTTACCCAATATTTCGGTACAATTTTTGTCGCAATGACTTGAACACTTGGATTGACAGATACAGTTAGATTCTAAACCGGAACTGCTTTGAATTGACATCTGACTAGTGTTCCTTGTAAGACCGATTCAAATGCCAATGTGAATGTGAATGTCTGGCCCCAATCTAATGCAATGCGCAATGCAATGCAAATGCCCGGTATCGACTTCTCTCCGGGAAACGTCTTTCGCCCTCATCTCTTATTCACTCTCACTCACTCATCTTCGGTTCAGTTCTTTTCTTTTCTTTAAAAAAAGAAGTTCAGGCCAAGTCCAGTACCAGGACGAGGACCGACTATTGAGGAATCCTTTCCATTCTAAAATAAATAATTATACTCCAAACTTCTTTCTTTTCTTCCGTTTTTGCATGACGTTCTCAAGGACTGAATATAACAAAAGCAAACAAACGAAACCAGCCATACTAATATCCAAATAGAGATGCCAATTGAAATATTTTTATATAAAAGTGCTCACATTGGAGCCTTAGACCTTTGTGTCTGAAATGAAAGACAATCAACGTGGATAAAAATGGTAGTTAGAATGGAAAGTCAGTTATACTGAAAGTGAAAGTCGAAGAGAAAGTTGCCACTTAATGTATCTACATATCAAGGCATGACGAGTACAGTAGTGCGAAATGGATCATTTTTATCAAGTCTGTCTTCCTACATTTACATTTTTCACATCCATTTGCTAGCTCCGTACTTACTGGAGCGGTCTAAGGACTTACGTTACGTACATTACGAGGTTTTCGTTTCGAGTTAGGAAAAAGGTAGATTCAATGCAGATTATAAATTGCCAATATCCTTTTCCATCATCACATTCATGGGCTAACAAGAAGGAGAGAGAGCTAGTATAATATACATAGCCTAAACCTTAAGTAAAGTAAATGTTCGCATCCATGCATACATGGATCTAGATTCTACGTTAGATTCTAGACGGTTTCGTCCAAAAAAAACGAGCCATGGATCCACCTCTTCTACAAAATCCATACATTACATACAACGTTGGTGGTAACTCCACTCAAGTAAAGTATAGTTAGTGTAACCCACGTAAAGAATACAACCGAACCTGGTGAGAAATGGAAGATTTCTAACACGACCATTACCATCATCATAACCGAAGCCCAGTCATGGAGCTCAGCTTTGGGCACAAAGGGTGGTTCACATGAAGTACCATCAGAATGTTTCAAAATTCCACAAGAAATCCTACACGATTTTCTAGTTGTTTGCATCGGCATATTATAAATTAGGACCCTTTGACAGAAGTCAAAATCGGACTCCATTTCAGAAATACTGTGCCGTATGTCTAAAAGTAAAACGTAATCTAAAAATTCATACTGACCAACGATTTTTTGAATTTCAAAAAAACTCTTAAGAAATGACTCGCAAAATCCTCATGAACTTATAGAAACCCAACACCAAGTTTGTAAAGTCCAATCTTGTAAGAAGTGATAGCAAATTCTGGTCACTCTGTCTGATTTCCTGACAGGTTTTGAATTATTTTTACATTTGGACCACCCTACCCGTCAAATCTCTATCCTATCCATTCTATGGATGACATAGTAAGATCCTCGAGCGCAGCGCGGTACTACCAGCCTAGACTACCCTTAATCTTACATGCATAAGGCATGTTTCTCATAACGCCCTTACATGCATAACAAGTGTTGTAAAGTGTATGAACTCATTATTGATCTGCTAAGGAGAGAAAAAAAAATTCCCGGCCGGGTTAGGAGCTCATGTTTTATTCTCAGGTCTACATTACACACGTATATGTACGTACGTGTAGGGATGGCCGTGAGAAGGTGACAATGACAATAAGTTTTTGGCCCGAAAACCCACCCTCATCATCATCCCACGTCCTCAAATGCAATAACAGTCAATTTACGTGAAATAATATCCTGAGTCGTATGTCATAATAGAACCAACCGGTCTTACTTATATACATGAACAGCTAAAGTCGTCTTTCTAATGTAGTGACATGGAATTTTATTGTACAGGGTGACACATATTCAACCCACCCCTTGGAATTACAAAATGCAATACTCAATGGAATAAATCGATAGAAAATCATGAAAAATTACTGTACACTGTCAGAGTTTTAAATTGTAGGGTGCACATCCAAGCTTAAACGTAAGTGCAGTTAAAAAGGTCACTTGTCACATTCCTGCGAAGATTCATCCATGAAGAAACCGCCCAACCATGTCTGCCCAAGGGATCTAGCCTTGCGACGGAGTCCCGGTACGACTTGAGCACTTCTACTTTTTCAGGGCAGATTCAAAAGGCAGTTTCTCGGTAATTCATGAATTTTCAACCTGGAACATTGCTAATGGCCACCCTGTGATGAAATACTACAGGACACCAAATACCAGACCAGGTTTTCCTGTCTAATTCGAATCGCTTGCTTCCATCACCGTGCTCTCAAAAAACTAAATACAATGAAATGAAATGAAAACGGGGCAACAATGCGACGTGCGTAGCTAAGGTTCAGCTTTCATAAAAAGAAACTCATCTAGAGATTCAAGTTTTCATAATAAAAATGACAAGACACATGCCCATGTGACAAAGAAAATTATTAATGCGCCGAGCGTCTCCACCAAGAATATATATGGAGAAATATAATGTGTATTATATAATCATGTGTCTTCTTTATTTCTTTCCGAAGCAATCTTCTTCTTCCTTGTCCTTTTTTTCTTCCGACTTCCAAAAAAAACCTTTCAACGATATTCTAGCTCAACTGTAGCGAACGAGACGGGAGACACGTATATGCGTCTCCTTTCATTTATTTATTTACGAGGATTTAGAAAGGCAGAAAATCCTAGTTAATATTAATGTCTTCTTGTGCTTCATAAAAATACGACATTATTTTTCCACGAGCTTACCTAGCTTTAGACGAAAATGAAACGAATCTTGGTAAGTTTAGACTTTTTACCTTTGTTGCAGGTAAATGATTAGTTTAAAGCACCTCAGAAGCTTGTATGGCATTGCAAATTTCGGTAGTGAGCTATTGGAAATTTGATGTAAATTTCTCACCTACGCACTTAATCAAAATCAAAATATGGACAAAATTTGAACCGAATTTGGGCCTAACTTTTCAAGAGATGATGTTCGGTGCCCTTTCCAAATACTATGATTGTGAACAAAAGAAATTCTCAAGCCAAGAGCGCGTTTCACTTTTACTTTGAACTATTTACTTGAACCTATAAGCCTCCGATTATTCCTGTCAAAAGTTCATAGAAGTGGAAACTGGCATGGCAGAACGCAGGCATGCACACCTGGGCTTCTAAAGACTTGTTAATGAGTTAGAGGAGTCTTTCTTTACCTCCCCGAGTAGAGAAATGAAGGAACCAACGATGAAGGATGAAGGAGCCCTTAAGATCAAGTCAAGGATCAAAAGTCCAAGGAAGCAAGGAAACCTACGACTGAAAGGGATTTCAAAGAAAGGACAATAGTAATTCGTAAGCAAACAGAATGGATTAGGAGGACGTGTATTAAAAAATGAGAAATAAAGGTTCCACTCCTACTACGTGGTTCCTTAAACCCTTAAAACCTAAATGAAATTCGGATTCGTTGAAGGTAAGGTCAAGAATTGATGATGATGACTAGTTGTAGAAACTCTGTCACAGGGAAGTTGTAGATACTGTGCGTCGGGAGCGTAAGACAGTCAATGAGTATTACCGAGTTTGGGATGCATTTCCGAACAGGCACAGTTTAATACAAAAACTCTAAAAACAAAGAAGCGCAACCTTACGTAAAATCATGTAAGACGCCAAACATCTGATCCAATAAAGAATCCCCGAAAAAGCGGTCCTGAGAAGGTCCACACTTAAAAATTCGGTTATTGTTTCCAGGAGGGGCCGAAAATATTACAAAATCCGGAAATTCGATCACCCTAGCGGAATACTCGGAGTGTGTGGATGTGTCGTTGGGCGCGGAAACAATTGGCACGGTAAGTTCTATTTAACCCTGGAGACGACGGAAGTGCTTATACAGGGTGTCTTGTTTTTTATTTGGTCACTTTTGAATGGTTCTCCGTTCTCAACCGTGCGAGCTAAAAAGTTAAAATTTAGAATATATACAGCCATTAAATAGCTCTTCATGAATTTTTTTTTTAAATTTAAAATTTTTGAAAATTTAAATTTTTCTTCGCGAAGAGTTATTTAAGGGCTTGTTCCAAATTTCAAATAGCGCGCACGGTTAAGAATGGAGAACCATTCATAGGTGACCAAATAAAAAAGAAGACACCCTGTAACCCAAATGGTGTACTCCAGCCGAACCTTACAGGCATTTGACCATTTACCTGATTTGGTTCGTCACCTACGACATGCACTTATATGTAAAATGCATGGATTTACAACAACTACTCAAATCTCTTAAATCCGGCCCATTCTTTTAATTATCAGATCGTAAAAAGATGAACACAACATCAAAAGAAAGAAGGGATCAAAATCTTAACTTAAGGGACGCATAGAAAAAATCATCGCGTCTCCTCTCCATCAACTTCACTCACTTTGAAAGGATTGACATTCGAAAAATTAGTCAAACTTTTTTTCTTCTAAAGTTGAGTGTTGGTTAAGATTTGTTTGAAAAAAATTGTTTGTTGTCTCTTATAATCTTCAATCTTCTTCAGTATTATTAAGGAGGACCAAACCCTGCCTCGATCCATTATTCTCATTAGAGATAGCTAGAGTATATAGTAAACCCCTGACTGATTCCGAAGTATTTTTGCCGGTACAATAAATATAAAATAATTATAGGTTCCATTTTAGAACTGATATTGATCAAAAAACCTTCGGCTGGAAAAAAACAGAGTTCAAACTTGGGTGTGCAGGTGAGGGAATGTACATTGCACAAATATTATCTACTCAATCCAATCCATAAAAGATAATTCGCAGTCCAATCGTAAGAATTCATCCAATCATGACTAAAAATAAGTAAATAATAATTCTGAATCTTCACTATGCGGATTTCCTGTTTCACGAGAAAAATAAAATAATGTGATTGTTATAGAGTGCGGAAAAAATGCAATAATGCAGTCGTAAATTTAAACGGACCGGAACTTTTAATGACTTATCGCGCGCAGTACTAATTATGAGTACGTAATCTTCAACTTTGTATGGCCATAAGGTCCGTTTAATCGCTGACTTTATCTCATGTTTAAAAATTAATGGATGTTTAGGAAATTTCATTTAATCCACCAGTCAAGTGCTGCCGACCGTGGCAATGGTGTGTATGTTCAGATAATGGAAATGATGCGGTCAATACAATTAATAGAATGTTTTGTTGGCACAGTGCCCGGTATATTAAAGTTCAAATACACAGCTATGCATGCTGCCTATTCCCTGATACTTATGGCTGAAATCAAATCTCGAGATAGGCTGTTCCAAACCACACTAAGAAATGTTAGAAGTGTGAGGATTCAGTTGAAATTTTCTATAAGCTAGGCGTTGACCCGAAAACCAAACTAACTCGGAAGTTGTACATGAGATGACGCTACCACCAAATTAAGAAGCCCGCAAAACTGGTGGGGCCTTAATGCCAATACAATTGACCTTTCGAAAATATTTCTAATCTTCATTCACTCTCTCGGTCAACAGTCAATAGGGCATTGGATTTTTTCAAAAGGACACCGCATACACCTTATGGAAAAATGTAAGCCGTTCGAATCCGCTGGAATTTTTCATAAGTTGTAGCCCTTGGCATCCTGAATAACTCTTGTCAAGGTCCTACCCCCAAAAGTCTAACCGTTTCGCCGCTAGAAATACACAGGTGGGCATGTGCGATGACGTAGAGTGAAAGCCAAAGTGAAAGTCAATGTACGCCTTCGCACATGCCCACCTGTGCATTACGAGCGGCCAAACGGTTAGACTTTTGGGGGCATGACCCTCACAAAAGTTGTTCAGGATGACAAGTGCTACAGCATAAAATTAATCCATCGATTTCCAAAGGACAAAATCTCATCAGATAAAACTGAGATTCAGCTGAGGTCGAAATCTGACTCTAATGGCCTGATTCATGCTAAGTGGTCTAGATGGCGAGTGATGTGCTTAGTAGGAACGCAACTTTTTTCGGTCGTGAGTTGTGACTAAAATATAACTTAACTGCATTGAAATAAATTAGAGAAATTATGAATAAGAATGCCTGCCAACTTTTTGCTCGGTATTTATAACAACAACAGCAGGACCAGTAGGAATGACTTGAGTCGAGCGGAAAGAATAATCATGAATTAGACACTTATTATTACGATTACTCATTGGACAACAGGTGCTGGTCTACCGGTCTTTAACTTTGCTGTTATTTACTTCGTTATGAATAAGTACAGAGACGGATTCAAGATGACTCGCAGAAAACTTATTATTTCCTTCAAAATAAAGGGCGACGTTAAAATGGTGAGAGAATTTTTCTTCTCAAAAAATATGGAAATAATGAATTCATGCATTATATTATGAGCAGTAGCTTTAACTCCTTTCATTGTTTACATGTATGCATGCTATGCAAGGATGGTCTCTTTTAGGTAAAAACTTGGTTTTTGTAACATGTGAAATGTATGAAGACAGGCATGAAAATCAAATCAGTTTGCTTTTCCTTCTGCTCTGTAATGTAATGTCCGGTCGGAACCAAAAAGTAGAAAAAAATATAACCGACGGACCAGATGAGACATAGCTAGCAGTGTTCCTATTATTATTATTGTTATTATCAAAGAGGAGCAGACGAGTCACATTAAATGTGGAGGAGAGCGTGAAGATGGAAAAAACAGAAGGAACTAGAAGAGAAAAAGATGAAGAAGAAAAAGAAGAAGAGAAGAATAAAAATCAGAAAATGATTAAATACATAATGTGCGAGGAAACACAATAGAGTTGGGAAGTACAATAGGATGAGGGAAATTGCAAAATGATGAAAGATAGTTTTTTTTCTCCTTCTTCTCTTTTTCACAAGATTCTTCTTTCTTTCTTTCTTTCTTTCCTTCTTTGCTAAAAATCTACTCGTTTAAAGAATGTGTACGAAACGAACTGAATGTCGACTACTATTATGGTCCGCTATTATCACTATTTCTTTTAGTACTAACTAGATGTCGAAAATACAAAACTAGCACGTCCGGAAAGGGAGAAAAGAGCCTTACCAAATTCTAATGCGTTTCATGTGTGTAAGGTTAAAAATCATCTGAGAGTTTTGGTTTGTTTCTTTTTATTAGAACTGGTTTAACGAGCTGAAGCCCAACTGCGGTAAGGTCCATTGACATAGTAAATACAAAGGAATGTTATGGGTTCATCCGAAATATATATTCGCGGTATTCGAGTTATCTGTGTGTAATCAGTGCAGATAATTCGTAAAGCCGAAAGGATTGTCAGAATAGTCAGGAAAAGATTCATTTTGATTTGATTGAGAAATTAATTTTGATTAAGTTTTCAGAATTATGTAAAATAATTCCTACAAACCACTAATGGAAAGCGACAATGTGGCGGGAACAAAGTTTCTGGCATTCTGGACTAGCCTGTCATTTCTAAATCATTAGTCTGAGTATAAATTAGTAATAATTTATCTGGGGAAGTTAATTGGTACAAATAATCAGACTTGGTTCATCCCGATGTGTAAATGTGGGAACTAATTACCACGAGCACATTAAACTGGTGATAAGGACTTTACTTCCAGTGCATCACTATATTTAATAACACGACACAGAAGTGTGTAATAATACCTAATCCTAATTTCCAAAGGATTGCTTTTGCTTTTGGCCTCTCAAATTCTTCACTTTTTCTAACTAGATCCTCATCCACTCATTCAACATTATCAACATGTATAGACAAATCCCCGAGCAAATTAGAGATAATCACGCTAGGCGCCTATTGTCCGCCCAAATCAAAGTGCAGTGTCATCTCTACAATGCAATGTAACAATACAAAAATGTTTGAACTGCACGGCAAACGGCAATGCACTGAACAGTCCAATGCCACTGCACCCATAACAAACAACAATTGAGGCGGATAAAGGGGTAATACTACGTTATAAGTCTACGTTAGGAAAAAAAATGAATATTATAATATGTTGAAGTCCATTTGCATTTTTAGATGAGATCGGTAACTTTGGTGGCTCATTTCAAATAAATTACACCGTTTCTTCAATTTTTGGTGAAAATTTAACTTTTAGCAGACCACTTTGAAAGAATATGCAAAACACGTCTGTTCGAGGGCTCGAACCCTCATGAAAACGAGGTGACCAGGATTGATGTATGGGGTTAATGATGAACCTACCGTGCTACCTCAAATGAAGACAAAAGGATACCACATACACCTTATGGAAAAATGTACGCCGTTGGAATTCTTTTTATTTTTTAAATGTTCTAGTCCTTGGCATCCCGAACAACTTCTGTGAGGGTCCTACCCCTGAAAGTATAACCGTTCCGTCGCTAGAAATACACTGTTGGGCATGTCCGATGACGTAGAGTGAAAGTCAAAGTGAAAGTCACTGTTACCCAACAGTGTATGTATTTCTAGCGGTCGAACAGTTAGACTCTTGAGGGTAGGACCTTCACAAAAGCTGTCCAGGATGCCAAAGACTACAACATAAAAAAAATCCAAAGAATTCCGACGGCGTGCATTTTTCCATAAGGTGTTTTCGGTATCCTTTATATAAAATGTAGGAACAACAAATTCGAAACCACGTGGCTAACTCCGTATTAGTACTTTATTATCGGAAACGGTAACATAGACGCCTTCAGAAACCTCTCGTGAGGTTTTGTAAATGTGTATGTGTGTATGTGATGTGGCAAAAAGAAATCCGTAATAGGAAGAATAAATAATGATTGCTCATCCGTCAATCCCTTATTAACAAGGGAAGAAAAGGATAAGGAACTGAGGTGAGCGATGGAATTGGAAACAATCGTGGTCCCGGCCACGCAGTCTTTTCTCATCAAGAAATCAAATGTATGACTTGTTCATGTACATAGATTTTTTTAGATTAATTTCTACATTGTACAACAGATATTGCTTAGGTAAATAGGGTGCATTATTGAAATTTCGTGTGAGAATTCACAGACCGGTCCACCGATCCCAACTCAACTCACTCTTCCATGCTAACCACAAACATATTTCAACTTCAAAAA
Organism: Protaphorura glebata; assembly: GCA_034694305.1. NCBI lineage: Eukaryota > Metazoa > Arthropoda > Collembola > Poduromorpha > Onychiuridae > Protaphorura > Protaphorura glebata. The sequence goes on from JAQFYE010000045.1 coordinate 22,608, forward strand.
TAATTTAATGAATGCAAGGAAATGTCTGCCTTCTGCTTATTCCATATCGTCACATCGTCTCGGGATTGTACCACAAGAATTAGTATAGAGAAACAAATCAACGCAATTATTTTACCACAAATATTTTATTAAACCATAATAAACTACAAAAATGTCCGTTCTTCTAATTCAAAGAAATGTCTCGTCAGGAAAAAACAAATGACTGAATATCGAAGAAACCTGGGCATTTTCCAACAGCTTAAACTGCAAAAAAAATTCGAAACCACGCATCTCCGAATTAAACGTGTTTAAAGTTATTTTGACCTCAGCTCATTTCATGTGACGGAGTCCACGAAATTGACGTTTCGTTTTTAATTGTACATTTTGGATTACAAAAAAATCGAAGTGCTTGAAAGAGCATGAATCCTCTGGTCCTGGGAAATACAGATGTTAAACTTGTGGAGCCGTCAAAATACGTATCAAACAGTAGCACTGCCAACGGTTAAAGATAATTATCCTACCGTGATTAAATTGTGCCTCATCGATGTAACTCTCAAACAGCATATAAATTAATCAAGACACAAAAAAACTAATTTCAACCAAGTACATATATAATATATACAGTAATCATCATCGAAGCAATTAATCGCCCAACCTACCCATCCCTCATTTTCTATCAATCTACCTACCAAAATCGTGGATACTTCTATTCTAACCACTACACTGCCAGCCAGGTATGATTGATTGTACATATGACTGCAAAAAAAAAGAGAAGAAGAGTTGGTCCATTTGGATTTTGGATTCGATCAAACAATTATAAATGCAAATTGAAATGGTGATGAATAGATGAGAAAGCTGACAGGTTTATTTCTGAATGAGCTGATCTTCATGCCATACGTAACATTTGTACACGGTCCCAGCGTTACAAGGGACGCTATTCAAATGCAAAACACAAAAACCGAGATGAAGTTATTCTATTGAAGGCGCAAATATGAAAATACCACCTGCACATTATATTTCAGTACACTGCCAGAAATTTTTGGAAATACTGTTCATGGCCGTGTCGTACTCGTAATCTCCTGAAAGAATACAACACTCTGACAATAAATGAATCAAAACATGATTGAAAAAATGGATAAATGATGCTCAGTACATCAGACTTGGCAACTCCCAAAAATCCAGGTCAATCTGAATGAGAATTCTATCCCTTGTTAGCATATCATGCTCAGCTATTCCTCGTCGTAATCCAAATCTCTCAAACGCAAATGCAAATGTGTATGTATTGTAGAATACCTAAAATAAATCGATAGGAAGAAGGAAAGTACGTAGTTAACTGCAAAATACGAATACGAATACCAAAAAATCGATATTCCCTGTGAAAGTGAAGAGTAGTCGAAGTCGTCGTATGGGAAGTACACTACAAGGTAGGCAGTTTTTTTTTCAGTGGTCTTGGCATGCTTTTTGCTTTTGCAGTGCATTTACATTACTTTGCATTACTACATCTCTTTCGCAATCGGAATCCCAACCCGGCACTTTCTCCTAGTTAGAAGAAAAAAAAACGAAGACGACGAAGAAAGTTGGGAAAAGGTGGAAGAAGAAGCAGAAGAATCTCTAATCTACATATGAGGCTTTACCCGCCAACTCCGTAGTTATGCATGTATCCGAGGTAGACGCGTTTCTTCTTTTTCTTAAACCAACCAAAGGGCTCTAGAGACAACCAGACCAAAGAGTTATACCCGGGTATCCTAGCCAAGCCAGCCATACATCGTCATGTGTACCCATAATGCATTTGGTTTCGTGTGGTCGTGTCATTGATGATCATAGGGGTGGCCCAAACAAAACTTCTGACCAGGTCAATCAATTATAAATTAATGTACGTTTCGGCTGAAAATGGGTAATAATAGCGAAGAAAATCAGTCATATGATCTGCACTTTGCTCAGGTAAGGTCAGCATCAAGGGAATTAAATAATCTGCGCAGAATTTAAATACAAGAGGCAGAAAAATAAATATCCTCATAATCGATTGTCGCCGATAAGCCACGGTCACACAAAATCGGTCATTCTTGGGAGATAATGGGTTAGACTTCTATATGATCTTCGGAAGTGTCAGCTATGTAGAAACAAGTCCGTGAAGTAAGCACCACACTATGCCTGCCGGAGGGATTGAACCCTAATTACAAGAAGTCTGCAGTATAGTATGTGTAGATACCGCATAGTGAAATATGTCCAACCTGCCCAATATGCCTTGAGAGCAACTCAGGTCAGTTCCCTAGAATTGCAAATCCCGACCGGTGCGCGGTGATGCGGGATATCGACAAGGTGCCAAATAAACTTGACCGTACGATAGACAAACACTGCAAGTTTGATTTCTTAGGATCTCTGACGAGTACCACCCTTTACAAGCCAAGGACTACTAGTAATGTTACATCCATCCCATCACTGTTGCTATTATCTTTATTCACATCACTCCAATAGACGACACTGGAAGTGCTGGTGAGCCTAAATGTGAAAAAAGGAACCTTTAAGATCGAACATGGACTAGTATTGGAACCTTAGAATTGAGAGAAAGAAAGGATCGAGTAGTGTTCGCCTTGGCCGAGAAAATGTTTGGAAAAGAAGAGTGAGGAGGAGATTTAAGAGTAGAAGAGTAAAAAAACGAAAAAAAAAGTCAAGAGAAAAATGCAGACATGGGAAAGAAGAAAGAAAGAAAGAAAAGGGTCTTTCTCGCTTTCCCTTTGCATACAATCATTTTCTCCCATTCCTTTTCCCCTCTACTTTCTCCCTCCCATTGCATTACTTTACATTACTTAGCCCTTCGCCCAAAGTAAAGAATGGTGTATAGCTATTGGATTGGTTAATTTACATAAAATCGAATTCTTTCTCTACAGTCGTCCCACACATACTGCACTCTCATACATGTCACCGTCGTCGTCACCTCACCAACTCACAAGGGAAACTGTCGAGATGCCAGTGACGTTTGGAGTGAAAATATAATGCTGGACATGCTATTTTTTTAAACTAGAAATCCCGTGGTTCGAGATCGAACCAGATGGCTCCATCTAGGAATGCAAAAGAGAAGAGAAGCCCGCCATTTAAAGACATTGATGGGATCTCATTTCATCAACCACGACGACGATTATTCAAAGTCAACGTAGCTGGTTCATTATTAGCCAGTGGACGTAGTTAGTCCTGTGATGGGCTTTTAAAATCCTCCCCGTCCGTCCGTCTGCGTCTGTACGTCAGTGACGCGCTCCTCTCCGCTGCCACAACATACAAACCAAAACCACCGTTTTAGGGCAGTTTTTCAACCCACGTAACGGAGGTTTAAATAACGTCTAAAAATCATTACGATTCTAATGAATTAGTTCTTGCCATGATGTGTAGTGTAGTGGATATTACATACATATATGCAATGTGCACCAACAAATCTCCCTTGTCGGTCGTATTCAGGACTAGTTCTGTGGAAGACACACAGGCAGACTCCTAGAAATACCCGGGCATTCTCCTTACCGCACCGCACAGTTATTACTTCCACAAAAGGAAGCAAAGCAAAGGGAAAAATTCCTGTGCCCTGAAGTCGACAACGACGACGAATTGAAATTGAATGCAAATCGGTAGGTCTTGACAATAATCAGATGGCTGGTGCTTGTGCTAGAATTTGGAGTTATTCCTCCGCGTGCCTTCTGCAGACTTGAGCCAAGCGATTATTTCATGTTAGTTTAAGCAGGTGAAATACTTGAGGACAGAGAATTCCGGAAGGATCTCGAGGTCAGATTCAGACGGCAAGCCAAGTTCATGTTGTAGAGTAAACTAAAAAGGCCTGGATTTCTAAGGCGGAATTATAATGGAGTTTGTTGTATGTGTAAAAATGAGTGTCTTGCTTTCAGTTTTTAAAATTCAAAAGTTTTCGCACTTCTGATTAGACTGTGATTACACCGTTGAACTTGACCTCAGGCTAGCGCTCGATTAGAACTCTTGTGGGGAAAAAATAAAACCTAGAAATTTGAAGAAATGTTCCGGGTGTCGAAACTGACACCTTAAGACCGTACAAATCTATTTTTTTGTCACCGGGAGAAGTCATCTGTCCAGGAATAATCCTCCCTTCTTGTTGCGAAAGTTCGGTGTCTGGATACCTCCACTCGCGATGAGCGTGTCTTCCGTAAAATCATAGGATTAGACGCGCCGAACACTTCCACCTGTATTATCGAAGACTGTAGGAACCTCTAGGATTTCATGTTCATTTAGGCCTAAATTTTGATGACATTATTTCCCCCAAAATTAGGAAAGCAACAATCTTGCGCAAAAATATCTCCAAATTATCATCATTCTCTACTGACCCGCGTCAGCTTCGTTAGCAGAAATTTCCAGACGATGGTTCCCATTACCGGATTACCAACACGTGCATTCACTCCACATTGAAAAGAGAACTCCGATACAGTCGACTTTCGATTAAATGTCGCCAACTCACCCAAATTTAATCTAAATTGACATCAAAATAACACAGAAAGTGACAGTATGCGTCTGCACAACGGGTACATTAAAAGTGCTTCTACCTGGAGCTATACAACTAAAAGTAAGACTAATGAGGCACTAAAAATTTTACCCGTTGCAATCGAACACACAGACAAAACTTCTCGAGTTGCCACCGGAAAATGTGACCCTGTACTAATTTAATTCGCGACACGACCACGCAACATATGCATGACCTGACCTTTCTTCCTCTTCCCACTTCCCCTCCCGGTATAAATGGGTCGTTCCCATGCATTGAAAATTGATACGATTCACAAGGTTATTAGGTTATGCTGGAACACAGGGTGGTCGGAAATGCATAACATCTCTTGTACAGTTAAACCGTTCTAAACGATTGTGCAAACATTTCCACAGAGCGTCTAATCTTACACGATCCGCTCATATATAGAAAAACTGAGTCGAAATAAAATGGTCTCTTTCCTAGCTAAAAATAACTGCGTGTCGCTGGCAAAACAAATTGCTCCAGTGCTGGGTATAACGTTATGAACCACCCTGTACAGCTTCAGTTTCATGAATTGAGTCATCACCTTTCTACAGGTCGTGTCAACGAAACATTGTTTCAAATGTAAAAAAAACTGAGTTCTAAGTTCATTACAACTTACAACATCCGATGTTTCCGATTTGATTAAGTCATCTAACATCCAAGAAATCGATCCTGACTGACTACTTCTACTTTGATTGCTCTATTTCTCTTCAGTTCAAACTTTGTTCAGAAAAAAGCTTGGCCCAAGTGGGTTAGCCCGTTGGCCGCTTGTGTGTACAAACATAAATGAATTCAGCAGCCTCATGAATATTAATTAGCACCGAGTATGAGAGTGCATGGTGCGGTGATAAGGATCTGGAGGAACGTTCAGAGCATATCAACTAGAAAATAAGGCTCGCTCACTACGTGGTTCTCTGTAAATAAATTAACATTTAATTTTTCAAACCAGGTATGAAAACAAAAGGGTACATGACGGAGGTAGGGTAAGTCTACCCTGCATTACCAGATTGAGTCAATTAAACTACGGTTAGGTCTGTGTCTGAGACTACCATGTCTACACATAAACTTTCAATTCCAAAGAAATCCCTCCGATTCGAAAATTTCAAATTAAATTAAGGGTGTCTGGTCTGGCGAATTTCAAGAATAAAAAGATACGGAAACCCACAACACTGGTCAAGAGTATAGAAATCAGTGATATTATGGCTCTGTGCAAGATGATTTGACCCAACCAGGAACAAAAAAATCATTGAGAAAACTAAACGTGTTTGAAATGTAATACAATCCGAGAGAACATGCCTTACACAAGTAAGGCATGCCCAAAGTTTGATACTAAAATGAAAACAATGGTACAGTAAAATAGATGGAACGTCATTTTTATAAGCCTTAGTGCGATGTTCGTTCAAATTAGCTACAACACGAGCACAGAACTAGAACAATTTGTCAACTTTACTCAGGCTGTCATTGCCAATGAACATAAATTAATTTAATGTGAAATTAGCCAGAAGTCCATAATATCCAGTATTTTAACCTACCTATGAGTGCACGATAGTGATACCTTAACTATTACCCCGTACTACTTGAATGGGCTCCCGGAATTGCTAAAATGTGACAGATATTCCGGTATCTGCATGAGCAATCCGGTGGATTCTACATTAAATTATCTACAAAAGACAAAAGTCTGTATCCGTTTTTTTCTGAGAAGCTCCACCTTGGCCAGTAGGAGATTAAATGGTTATGCACCATGTGTATTTCCTAACATTTGAAAGCCATTGTTTTAAGTTTGCAGAGTTGGATGCCCCAAACACATGCAATCAATGAGGAAAGGACTTGAGTGCATGTCCGAAGTTGGGACTATGTGCGTGCACATTGAAACAGACGTTTTAATTTACTACAGAGTAGCCAACCATAATGAAGATGTTGGGAAAAGGGGGACTCAACGAAGAAGCAGGCGAGGCCGGCGTTAATTAGAGTCGTGGGAGTGGAAGTCAGTGGCAGTTGTTTTTAATTGCTTTGCGACGAAGCACCGGTTTGCCAAAACCTGATTGGTCTTTGAGTCATCCTCCCAGGCGGGCTTCGGTGGATAAATCTACGACGTCGTCCTAATGAGTCTCTCTGTTTCTCCAGAACTTTTACACTTTGAGCTACAAGACATACCATGCAATAGACAAGTGCTTCTTAAGTTTGATTTTGGGGGAAAGTCGACCAAGGAAAAAATCAATGATTCAAGTGCTAAACATTCCTGTTCTGATTCATACATTTACAACTTTCTTTCCAATATTGTCGGACAGATAATATGTATCTCATTAACTGACATTATTCGACATAAACCATGGTCAAATATTCGAGCATCTTCCGTAATGATTGGGTTGGCCCTCCATTCGAACGAGGAAAGGCTGTCCATGCAACTAGAGTAAAACAGAATGTTATTGGCACATAAGATAATCGATCCCAGATGCACAGCTTTGGTGTTTTGCCAGTATGGTATAAATCACAGCCGAAAAACGCAAAATGAAAATCGCCACAGTACTGTGACGGTTTAGTCACCCAATTTTGATTTGACGCATGATTCTTAGGAAGATGGCGGGTGATATCTTGATTATGGTTAGATAGCATTTTAGCAGTGGCTATTAATGGTAGATCTAACGTTGCCACCATTTTGATCTAAACTATGGCGCCAGACTAATAAAATATCTAGCCTGCCACAGTGGATTTCATTAATGAATAATTCGCTCGCATGCAAATGAAATTAAGGCTGAAGCGAAAACATGCCAGACTGAGCACCCCGAACTTTACTTAATCAATTCTGTGTTGCATAAACGCTGGTTTGGCTAAAAGTGCAGTTCGCGTGGGAATCGGACTGGAGTCCAACTCCGCGACTGTATAATTATTGCAGACCACCGACCAAACCTTTACCATGCAATATCCGGGAATATTTACCTCCTTGGATTAATAAATGAGAAGCATTGGTCATTACCTCAATGACTATAGTATGCACACCCCGCCTCTTCTCAACTTTGCAAATGAATCATGCAATCTTCTAATAAATCCACCAGTTTTATTTTTATTTTGTGTCTGAAAGTACCTTCCATTTTAGTCAACTTCTCACGAGACTAAAGGGAGGGGTCACGTCAGAACGGCCTGGACCTGCCGCTCTTCAACTATTGAAGTCACGCGAAAATGTTGTTCAAGGAGTCTACGTCTTATTCATATAATAGTCGTTCTCACAACATGCATGGGTTCGCCTTAATTGTTTCATTGCATTTTCTGCATTTCCAGATTGTAGATAATTACAAGGGGCGCCATAACGCCGACCAATCCAAATCCGAGGAATCTGTTTTTAGTTCTGTCTAAGCCCAATGTGAGGTGCATGTCGTAGGTAGAAGTTCGACATCGGCGACCAGTAGTCTGGTCTACTAACAAAAAAATTTGCTAAAAAAATTGAACATAATTTTTGTTACCGAAAACTGAAAAATAGTTCGCCATATCAGTATTGTCGATAAAACATCGCAAGCTTATAAAATTCTCTTCATTTGAACCCATGGAAGGCATTCCAGGAAACATTTTAATCGAAACTTGACGAAACGTACAGAAAAATATACTAATTGAAGAAGGTGCTCCAGAGAACTGTGAAATCAATCATTTAAACAATCGAATTTCGAACCTAGAATCTAACTAGTAAATGCTGGAAGGCGTGCAATACGATATTTCAAGCTTTCGGATGACACAAATTCTGTAATAGTCTTACAAATTCCCGGAACTAATTCGTATTTTATCCACAAATGAGCCTCTGTAAGATGTCAATGACCTTATCTTTAACTCTTAAACGTTTTATGACCACCACCACACGAAATTGCCGCACTAAACAATAAAGTTGGCATCTGCTCCTTTAAAATTGAAACAAGGGCCAGTGTCCGCTAGAAGGCGCTCCATTCTTCGTCTCCCTTCTTTGAGACAAAATATTATTCAAATTCGCAACGTTATCGACTATGAATTGTTTCTTTTGGATTTTGAACTCAAGGAAGCAATTATGAGGACGATGACAACGACAACTTAAAAGAATTATCAATGAGCGAGCGTAGAGAAGAGATGCATCTGTTTTGCAGTTGAGTTCATGAGCTCACGACTCTGACATGACGGTGAGAGATGCCCCGCTGAGGTCCTAAATAACTGCGCGAGGAGAAGAATAAGTGAAGTCAGTAACTTAAAGGAAAACTCATTAATTTAAACTCAATGAGAAGGCAAATTGCAAATGCAAAAATTATTCACCAGTTGACTGGCACCTTCTCGTCGTGATACATTTTTTTTATATTATTACTCCTCGCATTGTAATTATGAATGAGATGCGATGGGCTAGAAGAGCTCAATTACAATTTGTTTAGCGTATGTATATCAATGTGGTATAATTTGAATAACATCTCCCTCTCTCTCTTTCTCCCCTGATTAAAAAAATGAATGTGTACACTCCTTTTTCTAATTTAGTGGTAAGGGAGATTAGATTGATGGAATAATAAGACACGACTCAAAATAAATCTATTTGCATATTCATGACTCCATTATGAATGACTGCCTACCTACTTGGTAGGGCAATAACAATGGGCATGACATGTTTAAAATATACGCTATCCTACTGGAGAGACTAATATCTGGCTGTGCTAACTTAGAATCTCAAATAAAGCTGAGAATGAGTCCACTAAACCGGTGGATATTCGACAGACCGGCGGACAGAATATCCGTTCACGTTATCTGAATACAATACACCAGCTAAGCTGCGATAGGTTTATATACCGACAATTTTCCCAACACCTTGAAAAATGCAGATTTGGTCGAAAAAAGGTCACAATTTGACAAAATATCTTTAATTGTTAGGATAATGGTGCACTCTGGGAGATTATGTAGCATAGTTGAGTCCGACAGCAACAAGATCAAAATTTACGCATGTTTGGATGAAATGGAATTCAATGTGACGTGACACTTTTCTTTTGAGCTTTGAGACACCAAAGGAAGAACAGATTCTGATTCTACCTTTGCTCTTTGGTTTCTTTGCTTTGGTATTTTTGGAAAAGAAGAGTGAAAGGAAAGTAAGGAGAGTGAAAGTGCTTTCGGATGAGAAGGAGTAAAAGAAAAAGAGTTAAAACCTTCATTTTGGATTTTGGCACCTTTTCCAACTCAAAACTCCATAACTCAGGAGGAAGATGGGAACGTAGTTCTTAATGGAAGGCCTAATGGTTCTTTGGATTTACTTCAGCGGCTGTAAACATCCCTTTTCCCTTGCAATCCCATTACATCCATGCTCATCTTCACGACAGACGACCAACTTTTTAACCTTCCTTCTCTTGCACTCCACTAAAAAGCCAAATAAAGTTTTAAAATAGATGCTAGAACATCAGCCAAACGAGGTTAGTACTGACAGGTTAAGCGTAGGTCCATGCATTCTCGAGCCTTTACTACAAGAACCATTTTAAAATCAAAACATCCATAATTTTGTCTATACACACCATGGCCATACAAGTTCAAACTTTCGTTTTAAAAAATTGACGGAACTATCTTGTGAAACCTTGAACAGTTCTTTGGCAATAAATATTTGACCCGGTTTCTGTTCCGGCTCAACCGCTTTCTCGATTTCCCTAAATTCAGAAATCCGAAGTTTCTTGCTTCGTTTTTAAAATGTATCAGTTTCGATCCATTCTGGCTACAACGCTAAGCTCTTTGATTATAATTGCTCGGACAATTTTCCCAAAACAGGACGCGGCTAATCCGATCCTAACCTGATTGCCGGGGTCACCTTTATTTTCGACTTACTTTGTGGTACATAATTGAATTCCTACGCATGCAAATTCTCCGTAGCACAAATTAATTTCTAACTACAAAGGACAAATTAAAAATGAGGAAATACTTTGTCACCATATAAGAACCCTCACAAGGACTTCTTCTTAAGTCGGACCGCGCATTTCGACTAATATGTGAACTAGATCCAAGTAGATCTGCATATTGATAAGCAGAATGTACTAGTATGTACTTACTAAATGGGAAATATTTCGTAGACACTACAAAGGAAGAAAGAATTGAAAGACCTGCCAACTAACATCATTAGTAAAGACAAGCAGCACCACCAACCGACGTTCCTTCTTTGAAATCATCATCACGCCAACTCATTTGTTCCCCAAGAAGGTAGCATCTCTTCAAGAAATTGACACAGGAGGAAAATGAACCAACAGAAGTTGGAAAAAATTGAATCTTTTTAAAAAATACCATGACCGTTACAGTCAAGATGTATTTTATAGTTTTCTGTTGAATTCTCTGTTGAATCTTATCTCACATTGAGCAACCCCAGAGAATTTTTAAAGACTTCAACACATGGATGTAGATTTTAAATTTTTACACATTGAGTGATAGGTAAGACAAGGAGTGGCTGTCGACTGTCGAGTTGGGGAGATGAATTCATTATAACAAAAATTTTCTGCTCTAGAGCAAGAAGTTTAAGAAACTAACAAGTCTTGTAGTGCAGTGCACGCATTCTTTCACATATCATTCTATTTAGTCAGCCCATTGTTTGATCATCTTGACGAGTCATCTCATCTCATAACCACCATCCTTTAATTTTTTTACGAGGGGAAATGAGGAGAATAAGAAAAATAAAACCAGAACTTCATTACTTTACTTACACCACATTTACATTACAATGCAGTGCAATGCAGAGTCTTGTCGAGTGGAGAAGGAACCAGAGGACGGGTTAAAAAAATCTCTTCATGAATAATTATGCTCAACTCACTAATTGACGGAGGAGTCAGAGTCAGCCGGGTTGAGGCTGACAAGGGATACTAATCGAATGTTAAACTCGCCAAACGTTCACTGAAGAGCTCAGAAACGAAACCAGTATAAAATTCACGCGGGAAAATCAAATAATTTTTTCTAGAAAAAGTCCAGCCTGTGAAGTGAATGTTATTATGCCGACGTAACTTTGAATGAAAGATGGGAAGTCAGGAAGGCTCAGCGTAGCGAGTGCCGGGCTTAATCCGCCAGGTTCCGGGTTCAATTCCAGGTCGGCCCACTTTCCAATTCCTTGTACGGCTGGTTATTGGCGCGGTACTTGTCCTCCAAATCTTGGTTTAATTAATTGGCTTGAAGGCACCTCTAGATTAACTTCTTTGGAGAAGAGTCACCTCGTTGATATCAATTCAGGCCTACGAGCCAAGAATTCGTAAAACTGATAAAGCGCGAATTTGAACTAGAGAGATTTGAATGACTAAATAACAATAACTGAACGTTGAAATAACCGGGATATCTGAATTAACAGTTTAAAGTTTACATCCGAATAGTGTCCCTGGTGGAAAATGCTCAAAGTATTAATGCAGTGCGTGTCTCACATGCACGGGTATTTAGATGGAAGAACAGAACAGTAGCTGAAATAAATACTCTTATCTCGGGAGCTACTTTTTCAGTGTCAGGGTTTACAGAAGATCAGATCTAGACAGCAGCAGCGGCCGGCAAGAAAATATGACGCTTTGCATAATTAAAGTTTTTCTAAATTAAATTCTCAACATGAAGGGATCTCGGTGTCTCATCAGAACGCCTTGTAAATTCCGAAGTGCCTGACAATCAGATTTGAATTTCATTGTCGAGACGCCAATTTCAATCCCAGTCAGCTAGTTTTGTTTTGAAGACTTCATTTTTAATAATCCGAAGGGTGCAAGCTGGGAGGATATCGAAATACTGAGGACGAGTCGACTGGTGACTAGACAGATGCAAATCTTTTCCAAATTCAGACGAAAATTTGAGAAGGCTAATAAGGTTTAAAATCGAAGCAAAAAACAAATTAAACGACTGAAGATTTGTCAAAATTAGAAAGAAACTCTTTGTAGATAGCATTACGTTGGCTTTATAATTTTTATCCAGACTGCTTATAACTTGTTCCTTGACAAAAAAAACCGAATACGGACATACGGGTTGAACAAAAAAGGTCACGACGACGTTGACTTAATCTCAACCCGAAGTCAGAGCTCACTCTTATTATGACCAGTTTTATTAATTCCGTTTTGATTTGACAAGTGCTTTTCAAGGCTCGATGACTTTGACATTTCAAATTTATATACAAGTCCTTATCACTTCTTATGATCTAAGAAAAAAATTTCCCTTCTAATTTTCTAACTCGTTCATTTCAGCTTATTAAAGGCACAAATTAAACATCATGTCAAGCATCCAGGGCATGGGAAATCAAGCGTCTAAAATGTAAATGTATATGTATTTTCCTACAAGACTTCACCTGTCAGCTTCCCTGTAAACAAACTGTCTACTGATTCAAAATATTTTTCTTTTAATTTGTAAAGAGATTCAGGAATTTTGTGCACCTTTTATGGGTCAATTTGTCCAGCAATGCAGGATACGAATCTGAATATCCACTGTTCCATACTCTCTAGAGGGTCATCTGTTCAACATTTCCGAATGGAGTTGTATGTGTATGTTTCTAATTTGGGAATGCCGATGATATCCGGTCAATGTTTGGTCAGATATCGGACTTTTAGATATCCGGCCGATTTTCACGAAATAAATGGCGCCCAAATTGACGAGAACCCGATATACAACGGTATCCCATCATTATTGCTTTGGCATCACAAATAATAAGTGCCAATTGGTGAAAGACATCTCTTTCACACAGAAAAATCTTTTGGTGTTTCATGAACTTTCTGCATTTTCTGACCCTAATATTCAATCTACGCTGCGCTTGATTTGACTTACCCATGCACCTGCATACATACACACCTTATACAATAATTGCTGTCATGTTTATCATCTCTCCAGAGAAGTTGTTTAAGATAATTGACGAAACGCCTCCTTGAGCACCAAGGGTGGTGTTGGCCACGCCTCCGCGTGTCAACTTGTGTCAATTACTTGGCATATTGTTACATGCTCACACAACCCTAAGTTCAATATAACCCTTTCTGTTTTTTCCTCCACAACCTTAATAAATCCTTAAGGCTCACACCTTTAGTCCGGTCCGCAACTGCAATGGCAATAACACATCTCTTAAAATTAAAGTCTTGTCTTGTCTGTGGAATGCCGGAGGAGGAGGTTTGCCTCTCAAGTCAATTTCAATTGTCTTCCCATTCCTCATCTCACCCCTTTTTTATTCTTAAGACTTCGGACCATACCTCCCTATCTTTTTAAATGACCGTAAAAACTGTCATACATATAACCAGCCAGATACTTGAGAACGATCATTTTTTCTTCTTCTGTGTCTTAACTATCCTTCGGCACTGCATTGGAATCTTACTCCTCACAACGGAATGTCTTTGAATGCGAAATATAAGTCTGATTTGGGCTTGGTGTGTGGAATTTGAAATTGCAATCCGGATACACGAGTATTGTGCTCAAAATTCGACTACGAATTTGGATTCAAACAAAATGATACCACATACACCTTGTGAGAAAATGTGCGCTGCTGGAATTAGCTGGATATTTTATATGTTGTGGCCTTTGGGATCTTGAACAACTTTTGTGATGATCCTACCCCAAAAGCCTAACCGTTTGTCCGCCAGGAATACACAGGTGGGATTGTACGATGTCGTTGAGTGAAAGTGAAAGTCACTACACGACATCGCACATGCCCACCTGTGCATTTCCAGCGGCCAAACAGTTAGACTTTTGGGCTAGAACCTTCACAAAAGTTGTTCAGGAGGTCAAAGGCTTACCATATCAAAAATCCAGGGAATTCCAACGGCGAACATTCTCTCATAAGGTGTATGGGGAGTCCATTACCGTCTAAAACATGGCTCTACGAGAAATGGCTTTATGGAATATAACTTTTTTCGACATGTCATGGCGGAAGGCAAAAGGACGGAAACCTTACCTGTTAGGATTAGTGGAATCAAATCTAAGGAGATTAATTTTTTATCCAATTACAACACCCAAATTTGACACAATTAATTTATGTTTCAGTAGAATATTCGTGGCATGATATGGAAAATATTTCTTAACAAGTATCCTGAACAGAAATATGATCTGTGATGCAAAATCTTCGGATTCGTGGCTACCTTAATGAATATTACGTTTGAATAGTGTCCCTTGTCAGTCCTAAGATGAACGCAGACACGTAATAGAATTACAATTCTGCTCCAAAATGATCAATCATCCCCATCCATTGTTATTTACAAATGGACCTTCTTCTCACAAATCACTTGGAAGGAATACACATTAGATAGAGTGAACCAGGTGGATGCAGGTGCAATTCCATGCATGTCTTTAATTGGATTACTTTACCGAAGGTACTTTGTCCAATCCAATCCATACTTAAAAAACAATACATAAGCAAACAAAGCAATGATAATTGACGCATCCAGTGCATCCAGTTCTTTGTCTTTTTCAATCAAATGATTACAAATGAGTTCAATCTTCGTTCCAAGACAGTGACGGCTGCGCTGCAGGCGTGAACAATGTTCGTTGAACTCCGCGCTGTCAAATCGACGTCATTATCATACCAGACATCACGAATTAAGACGGTAAACGCAAATTAAAGCCAGGAATGTTTAAGGTCAACTGGAGGGTCATGGTTAGTGTGAAAGTGAATGGAACAGGAAGTACGGATGAATCAATGACTGCAGTCGGAATTCGACACCCGAGAAGGCGGAGAAACCCAAATTAGACTGCAAGCTCAATTCGATTCTGGAACGTGCAATTTACTTTTACAGTTGAAGGTAATTCTGCAAACCATGCCGTGAAACAAATTAGATCAAAACCAAAAATTAACAAACAAGGGCGAAATCCTCTCATTTCTTTCGTAATTTCCTGTGTCCGGCGAGATTCTCCAGAATGCGGTAAGCTGGAACCCACTCGACGATTCCAAAACCAAGCAGGCAACTATTATGAAGTTCAGAAAATCTCCGGGAGCCAAAATGCAGCATAAAACCGGCAAGATTTTTGATGAATGGTTTGATGTCTGCCCTGCCTTCCCGTGCGGCACAAACTGCACTCACGGTCCACAGGTACGCAATTACCCCAACGGGTTATTGCAGATCAAGATATCAAATTCGACATTGATTTTTCTGTAATGATTAAAAATTCCATAATCGTTCAAACCAAGTGCACGTTCGTTGTTTGAAAGAAATGCCAGAGCGTAAGAGCCGTAGACAAGCCAATAACGCGTATTTTTTTTCATACCCTATGAAAATATAGACATTCCGCGGCAGACAGGACATGGCTCGAAAAATTCATCGAGGAAGCTTTTGATAATGGCTCTTTCTTCTCAATTCAAAAAGGCAAGGGCAATCCACCTTCTAAAATTCCATAGCACACCATACACACCACACTTCCCAATACATTACGTTTATTATGCAAGAAATATACGACGGGTTGTGTTATATTATATTATATCTCCAAAATTTAGATGTACGAGTATACGCTCAAAGGCTTTATATTTTTTCTTTACTTTGATCGAGATTATTTCGTGGGTTTCCCTCTCATTACTTGAAGGCACTCGCTTCGCTAATAATATGCTTGGATATATAAAAAATTATCAAAATCCTGCCACATCATAGCTTAGATGTAGATGTACACATTAACCGAACGCCACACTACTTATTAGCTAGCAATTAATCATGTTTTAATGACAAAGTTTGGGGGGAATGTCTCAAAAAGTAAGCTTCTTTGCCCATTTAAAAAACTTATATTAGTAATTAGATATGCAAAACTCACTCACGAGTCAATCCGCCGTGCCCCACGACTTCCACCTTTTTATCCTTATACGGAACGCAGGTGAGTAAGGTATGCGCGAAACCAATCAAATAATTTTTGATACCTGGTACCTAATCTTCAAAGTCAAGCAATAAGATCAATTATAGAAAATTGTGTGCGTGCACGGTGACCTATGAGCACCTCCAGGGAGTAAAACCTACAATTATTTCTATTGGCTGGAGTGAGTAATGGAAATCATGTGGTTGCCAAGATATGAGATGTGTCTTACAACGCCCTCTATAAACAAAAGAAAGTTCATAGCATTAAAAATACAGCCATTAATTACACCGACTGGAATGGTAATCGTTAAACATCTATGCATATCTTTCGTAGAGAATGGGTTAGCACTCAATTTGGCCTAGGAGAGGTACCCAAAGCAGTATAAAAATATTTGCAGTGGAGGAAAACTGTTAGCTTGAATACTGAAGCCCTAGCTGTGCTATTATACGACTATGCAACATTAGTCAAATTCCCTATAGACAGTTTTCGAGCCCTGATCTGACATCTTAGACTCTTTATCGGAGCTATTGTGATCCGTTCACGCAATTTTAGTTTGGAATAAAGTTGATGCAGTGTAATTATTCTCGGTACTGGAGGGCTTAATCCAAATCCAAATGACATGTTTGTAAAGTCGAGAATCCGGAAAATTGACTTCTTTGGATGAATAATTACTGCAAGATGTACCAAATAGCTTCCAGCACAGAAAGTCAATAAAACTTTTTTTTTCAAATCCACGTTCGTAAAATAATGACCAAAAACTTGAGAAACAAAATGCTCCAGGGAACTTGATTATCTGAAGTTCAAAATTGGAGTTCGTGCGAAACTTGCAGCCATGGAAATCTACAAAGATTTTGGTGTACTTTTAGGCGTAACGGTCGTCACCACTCACTCACCAGCGTTTACATGTCGCAGAATTCAAGAATATCGAACTCGGTGAAAGCAGGAAGGATGTTCCATTCTACAATAGGTTGAATTCGGGAAAACCGTGATTCGGTCTCACGAGTCCCTAATTAAATAATATTGGGACTCAGGACCCTTAAAGTATAGCTTTAGTACTCATTTGGTGTCGGACGGACATTACACGCACAAAGTTATGAAAGAAAGCGGTATTTATTACAGGGCATGTTTCTCTCAGGAGTGATTAATACTTGTTTTGACTCGTCTCATGACTACAGCTACGGTTTTCGGAGAAAAACAGACAAGACTCTTTGCTTTGCCTTGTTTAAAGTTTAAATACAAGTTGTTTGTAGCTCGTCAATTCACACAGTCAGACTAAAAACTAGGCACGCTATCGTTTTCGTTGCCAGACTCGCTTGCATGAACGAAACGAGCCGTCGTTAATTACGATGTAAGACTCACTCTCTTGTTGAGAGCTGGCGGCGGCGAAATCAACAGGTGATTATTAAGTTCGGGAACACTACTTTGTCTTATAAGGCGTGTATAATTCATTCCAGGGTCGCCCGAGGATAGAGATTCACATCCACATACTAAAACCCATCAAACCCGAAAAAAAATTTATTCTAGAGAAAAAATTAGACTAGATTTTTATATCATCCTTTTCCATATTCTCATCTTTTAAAACTCTAACTCTAATAAGTACCTGGTTAATAATCAGTCCGAGAACGATTAAACTGAGTACTGAAAGACAGATTCCATGCTTACAAATCTTCTTTGTATTCCCGCTGGAGATGTTTTATAAATTTTATTTTCACTTCTATTCCATCCCTCGGAAAATGTAGCGTTAGTAAAACAAGCTCTGAATTTGAGCTAGAAGTTCCAAACAGATCAGGCCGTAGATCATGCCTTGAAATATCCATCGTGGTCTGAGTAGAGCATTTCTTTTAATATCTTGAAAATATTCAACGTTCACTAATTTACTTATTCAGCGAAGGGTAGTGACAAAATAAATTATAAAACAGACTATCGCAGTTCAAACGGTATTACAAACAGCCAATTAGCCACCCTGACGAGCATTTTCACCTATCGGGCTTGCAATTGTTGCAATGCTGCAAACCTTTGAATGACCCCGAATGACACGGAACAGAAGAATTCTTCAAGATCAACATGGATTGTCTTAGCCATTTTTAACCACTTTCAATAGACCATCTTTTAGAACAGTAATTTTTTAAATGAGGAAGCAGTCCCTGTGCTGGGTTTGGTTTTGTTCGAAACCACCGGGTCGGTTTCTGAGTCATTTTTCAGAGAAACTTCAGGAAAATCTCTAAAATTACTCATTCTACAATAAAGAATGTCATAATTTTCCTTAATGTCTGAGCGCAAGCAGTGACCATTTTATGACCTTGACTATCCTATCCACCTCCTTCCTAAGCTAAACAATTAAAATTTCACACGTTTTAGAACCAACCCTTGCTTACTCATTGTGACACATCCAAATTCTACCCATTCTGTACAAACCACACCGCAATCTGTTTGCAGGTACTTAGGAAACCCGGGAACGCCCCAACGGAGAACAGGGGTGTTCAGTACCGTTGGAGTTCAGAGTGTAACAATACTTTGAGTAAACAAAGAGGAAGCATCACATAAAATACATAGAAACAGATAAGGTGAACATTGAACATGTCCAGGTCCATGTTATACCACATCCTACAAACTACAAACGAATGTAAGTACAACTAAAGTACCCAAAAAGGGTGATATGAAGAAGACAAAAGGGGGAGTCCGACTTTGACTTCGGTTTTTGGACGATGAGCTCACATTAGTGTCCAAGAACAAGAGAGATGTATGACTCTGAGTCCGTCCGTCGGCATCCAAAACTGACACTGGGACAGGAAGTCACGCCAAAAACCTTCGCGGTTCTCCAAACATCCAAAAAGGGAGAAAAAACAACGGTACAGTGTGGTATTGTACAAGGTGAGCCATAAAAACCTGTCACACTTTGAATGCTTGCAGTTCCAATATTTCCAAAAGGGAAAGCACAAATACAGGAACAGTGTTCTAATCCAATAAAACTTACTTCTGTATCCAGAGCATTCGAATTTTGTATTTTTCTTAGACGAGGACTGTCCCAGAAAGAATGAGAATGCATTTTTGACATCTTACGTTCATAGAATGGGTTAGCATTCCATTTGGTTTGGAGAATTTACTTCTAGTAGTAGGATAAAATTCTATTTGAGTAAAATCTGTTCGAAACAGACAGCACGCCATGTCCACCGAAGGAATGGAACCCCTATCAAAGCAAACCCGTACGGTACCAAGAAGTTCAAACAAAAACACCACTGAAAAATCTAAGCCTGAAATTTATTTTGGTCTACCCTGTAAACCTCCGAATACCCAATCCCTATCATCGCCGTGAGCAGCATTTGTCCATTTATTTCAATGTAACCCACCGTCCTTACCGTTGGAGAGCCCGACGACCACCGGCCTTACTAATTACTACCTTTCCATCTTGACATACATCAGGTTTTTTGAAAGAAATCAAAGATCCAGACAGACTCATCCCACCTTCTTGTCTCTCTCCGCGTCATTAACTTCCTTAAGTGACTGATGGAAAATGGAAATCGCTTTTCACAGAAGAAAAAAATTACCTAAATGATTCTTAATTTCTAATTTTTTGTAAGCCTTTTCTTGGTAGAAGGCAGACGAGTCATAATTCATAGGAAAGAATGTCAATATTTATTAATTTGGCTTGAAAATTATCAATTTTTGCTGAAATGATTGATTCTTGGGAAACCCATTAGTACTAGTGAAAACAATAACTTACATTTGTAATGAGGTACTAATTGTTATAACAAAATACTACGTGATGGGAAGTTGTGCAAATCAGAGCTCTTCATCGACCTGAAGCAGAATTCAATGTAGATTCAGATTCCTTAATGGTTTCCGTACAACTAAAAAGATCCATAGACATTTTCGTTCATTCAAATTGAAATCTCGAAGACGTCCGGCTCCGACCAAAATTTCTGGATGTGAAAACCATATTTTTGTGCTTTCTCCAATATCTGCCTCCGAAATCAGTAGAAAGGTTAACTAACTACGAAGTGTTGCAAATTGTAAAAAAAATCTAATTCAGATTCTTTAATAAATGCTTGCAAACCATATATCCAGTATTTAGAACTTTCTTTTTTGAAAAAATTTGAAAATGATCTCGAACATACGAGATCATCTTCTCAATGCTCAAAGTCCAGGGAAATGTACTTTCACACATTACATTAGAATCCGAATTTTGAGCTATAGTACGGTACATAAGCAAAGTAGTGAGTCGTAAAGGTATGTTGGTCCATAGTGTGTGATGTGTGAAGGTGTCTGGTTCATTCAAATTGAAATTGAAGTATCCTCCTCATCTCCTGACTGACTGAAGAGACAAGCGGGCGGATCTAGCGTCGTCTTCTTCCTTCGTCGTCATCCTGACATTTCCACTCTCACTTCCATTAAAGTCCTCAACATACCTTAAGCTACATATACATATACTATGGACCCAAATGCATACGTACGGTACGTAAGGTACGTGTGAAAAAGAGAGCTCATATTGAATGCAAGGACCCAAAAATAGGAGCCTTGCCTTTGGATTGCATTGAGTGAAGCTTGAGCTTTTAACTTTCTCTCTCTCACTCTCTCTCTCTTCCTTGCCCTTTCTCTGTTCAGAATCAACGAACTCATGCGTGTTTATTGAAAAATCATTCTGCCTTGAAAGCATTTGCCATGAGCCTAAAACCCGGTAATCGAAAATTCATGTCTCACCCAGAACAAAACTTGAACGAATTCATCCAGAGAGAGCAAAAGGGAAAATATCACATGGATTGGGCCTAGTCCTATCAGTAGGACTAGTCAGACCTAGGCCAGGGCTCACTTACTTCACTTCCATACTCAAACCCAATGCAAATTTAAATGTAATATTGGAAGAGAGAAGAGAAAGTAGTCAGTCGTAGAGCAAGTCTAAGAAGGGAACCACTCTTAATGTCAAATCTCAAGAAAGTTCAAACAGTTTCATGACACGACCGCTTTGTTTGCAAATAAATTTCCAATTCACTGCTAGGAACATTCCAACCACCGAATTCCAGACCAATTTTACAGAAACGTACCTCTAGAAGTGTAATGACAAATGAAACAGTGTTATTTTATATGGCAATGAAACCATCAATTCCTGAGATGACGCTTAAAGTTATATATGTTTTGCAAAGAAAAGAGCTTCCTTGTAAGCCTTGCTGCATACATAGTACCGCCCCGTCAAAATATCCCGCCTATAATGTAGTTACCTTTCTCCCTTCACTCAAAAAACCTAACATAGGCAAAGCACCTTAACACCTAAGTAAAGTAAAGTAAAGTAAAGTAAAGTAAAATAAAATTCGCCGGAACGAAGAACCAAAGGCTTCGATCTTTTTCTTTCTTTTTTTAAAAAAAAGGAAAGCACTTCCTGGTCTAGGCTCGCTAGCTATGTTCGACTTTCTTTTTCCATTTGACACATTTGTCTTCGGTTGATTTCATCGAGATCGAGGAGCGTAGCGTTTTGGTCCTACGAAGAATGAAGGGAGTTGACTCTATTTCATTTCATTGCATTTTCCCTTGCCTTTTCATGTGGGGAAACAAGTGAGGATTTATTTAAATGGGACTATTCATCCTCCGGCGTGAATGAACCGAACGGTGAAAGTCCACAAACTACAAATACAAACCTTGAGAGTGAATGGGCAAAAATTGTTCTCAAACAATTCTTACGTGAAATCCTAGTCAAGACATGGACAAGTGCAATCTACGACATTTAATTTGAAAGCAAGCAATGATAACCACAACAGTATAACTCTCTGTATATCGAACTCACACAATGGACAAAAATAAGTTCAAAGTTCGTAAAACGGGCAACCAGTCTAGTGCTCCGCATACCGGCAGTCCCAAACCATAGTTCGACTGAAGAAAATGTTAAATAGAGGGAGAATCGATAAGAGAGAGTTGAATAAAAAAATGTAATTACCCATTGATTGAAGTTTGATTCAGGAACCATGAAAGAATAGATGTTGCCACTGAGAGCCAAACTTGCCAACAAAGACTGTCCGATGTTTCACGACAATTTTGGAGAAAAAGTTTGGTCCCATGGTCAAGTTGGGATGGCTGGAATTTTCTCCAAACATCTGGACTCAGACTCTTCATAATTTCTTCGTCCACGGAATACCACTTTAAAAAAATGAACAAAAGAAAAAATCATTCTTTAAATTCTCATCCAACAGTATACGACAACCAGTTCTACCGCAAATTCAAGTTAAAAAATGCCGCACGTACCGTTAGACTTGGCAGTGGTTCAAAAGACAGCGAAAGGGAGTCTAACGGTACCACAACCACGGAAAATTTTATTTTATTACCCATGAAGAGTTGAGTCGAGTCGGTTGTCCGATAATTCACCTGGACGAGGGGACTTTACAGAAAACGGGGTTTTCTTGAATTCGGACCCACTTACTAGCGCTCTGTGGATTAATAATTAACCTACCTTTGTCATGTGGCTGACACTCCCATTTAGAAAATTCAAACATGGAAGGAAGCATGCCATGGCCATGACATGGACCTCCCATGCTGATAGAAAATCTTACTCGCTAAATAGACAGACAAAAGTCCTAAAAACGCTTGGTTTAGAGGTTAGGTGAACCTAGGATCGCAATCGTAATGGAAGTAAGGTCTCCGCCCCTTTCAGTCGACCTTCCAGCACGAAATGGGAAGTGACAATTGTCATAATAATTGTCATTAGTGTGGAGTCTCAACGGACACACACATGTAATGTATCTTTTACTCAAATCTCCCATCAGACAGCCAAATAAGTGCAGTGGCTGTATGCCTTCCATTACAATTTTACTCATTTTACCTGCA
Source organism: Protaphorura glebata (assembly GCA_034694305.1). Lineage (NCBI taxonomy): Eukaryota > Metazoa > Arthropoda > Collembola > Poduromorpha > Onychiuridae > Protaphorura > Protaphorura glebata. Next base: position 45,631 of record JAQFYE010000045.1, read on the forward strand.
CAGGGTGACTCATAGCTTCTAGTATCCAATAACCGAACCTAACCTGGAGTTTAATATAAACGTTTTATATAGTGTTTTTACTGGGATCTGGCGCGCAGAGTAAGTGAAAGTTGAAATTTATTTAATTTTCAGACAAATTGGACTGTACAATAAAATTTGGGAAGAACTCAAATTAATACTCTCTGATTTCATTCCATCAGATGCATGTACTCAAAATCATCGATAGCTCCGAATAAATGCGTCACCCTGTACTTCTACCTACCTGCCAAGCTGCAACGATGGACAATTTAGCTAAATAAATACATAATGTAAATGTAATAGCTACGCGGGTCTGGTCGGGGAATAGAATAATGCAATGGGACCTATTACTATTATAGGTTTTTAATGGCCGCTGAATGAAAGCAAATGCAAAGGCGTATGTATAATTTTGATAAGAATCCATCCAACCCCGGTCACCACCGTACCAATCTATCGTCGACTCAAGTGCGTGCGTGTCAATTTCATCGAAAATGTCCAGAAAAAAGTAATATTATTATTAACTTCCACCCCTGTCCTCCTTCCTATCCATCGACCAAATGAGATATTTCAAGTGAGCGATACAGACAAGTGAGGCGACGTTGGGACAGCAGCACCAGAAAAATGTCTTCATTAATTTCCAAAAAGTCAATAATATGTTCAGGGTACTGATGAATTCAGTTTTGGTGTCATATACCACTCAGGATGACTACGTAGAAAGAAATTATCGTCTTTTTCGAAGTCTTTTGAATGATGGATATACAAGTACTTTTCGTTTATCTTGTTTATTTAATTGTGGAAGTGCCACCAGATTTTTGAAGATTCATGACGAAATCAACACAGCTGCCCAGTCCGTTGTTGGTTAGAAGTACAAGTCGCCCTTGTACCTTCGCAATATCCCTCGGTTCAATCCCTTGGGCATACGTGTTGTAAAAGCTGCTTTAAGGAGTTCTTTCCAACAATTCCCCATGTCTCAATTGCCTTCAATTCCAACAGTCGTAGTGATTTTCAACAATTACAGTGACCAAAGAGATAACAGTTGACTCACTAGTGCGCTTCGATGATTGACCAAGCCTTCGAATATCGAATATCATCGAATATTACCTCATTCGGTTGTGATTTTTTTAAATAGTTTTTTTTTAATCCCCTCCCTTAATTAAAACTTACATACACTCATTTATTAATTAAAAATAGCCATTATGATTAACCACACAGACGGTTGAAATTAAATGAGTTGTAGTTTTTTTTACGAATGTCGCGCACCGCTAACTTAAAAGGTTTTTTCCCCTTTATTTCTCGTGAATGTCTTTTTAAGCATTGTCTGGAAGTCTCACAATAATCCCACATAGAATAATAAGACTCGAGTCTGATAGACTTGACTTGAATGTAACCATGCGTGGATGTAAAAGGCTTTGTCTCCACTCCGAGCTTGACTTGTCAATTTGTTCCTGTAATTATTTCAAAAAAGATGGAGACAGTGCCCTGGTCTAGAGAGGTACAGTGTGGGAAGACAACGAGAGACAAAACATGCGATGACGGTAGGCATGAAATTGAAGACATCCCGAGTTTCAGACAGGTTCCTTCAATTCAATTGAAAAGAATCTGGGGAAGACAGGGTTAGAAAAAAAAACTAAACCGAAAAGAGCTTCTGTTCTACGCGACTGCCGACTCCAAGTCTTTTGTCCTTCCATCACCAAATTAATGGTGGCTTCTATATATGAAAAAAATACACATCCTCGCATATATACGTGTGTGCACCTGACTTGACGAGTCCAGGATTTTTTATAAATGTTAACCAATTGTTTACGCCAAAACCTGATAAATCAATTTGTGTTGATGACACCGAAAGGTTATTAACTCTTCGGAACATCATGTCCCGACTTGAGTGATTTTCTCTGCTTGCCACTATTCTTCAATCCAAATTTTTTTGATTATTAATTTCGACTGGTGTGGTCGTTGATTCAATAACACTTCGATCCTACATACGAAATCGTCATAATACGGTAGGGATTACACATGCCGGAAGATCTTCAATAAATGTAGTGCAGTTGAGGTCCCGTCTTTTCAGGATTGAACGCTAGCTATTTTGCAGTATTTTGCCACGCCAATATCTGACATATGTAATCGCCGCTTTAGTCCTTGGCGACATGTAGTTTTACCTTCTTCTAACTCAATTTAATGAAAAATCCCACCGGCAGAGTCGACATGGCCTTTAGCCTTGATTTCTTTATTTAAAAAAAAACTCGATCAGCCTAGCCGACCATTACGCATTGCATTACCACATCATTAATTTCTGAGGGGATCTTGCATCTGGACGTGTAGGATTTAATGTCTTTGCACCTGGAGGATGTTGGAGTGACTGATGAGAGTCAGGTTGGTGCTAATTACTGGTGGAACAATAACAAGAGTGTCTGTCTTTTCTCAAGCTTCGTCATCCCATGAAAGGTTGTCTGTCTGAAAGATGGAACGACTAACAACAACAAAAAAACTGAAGAGGAGAGGAACATCATCATTGCAATATTGCATTGTAATGACGGAGAAATTAAAATAACATTTTTTGTCTCAAAACGACTGAACTGGACGAAATAAACCCTAGGCCTATACTGTAAGACAGAAAAAGCAATGACTATCATAAAGCCCGGGCGGGGTCTGCTGGCAACGCAAAAAAAACTAATTGCACTTAAAAATAATCCCAGGCAAAGAGAGATAGTTAATAATTATACGGTCATGAAATTCAAGTTGAGTACTGTAATGTGATGTAATGTTTTATAATGCGCCAGTTCACTCTCAGTATCAATCTTACAAGGTACATTCGTGAGGTGTCAGTAGCATTTGAAATTGACACCTCGACCTCAAGAAACTTCGAAAATGAAGATGGCATAATAAAATTCAAAAAAAATTAATAAGTTCTGTTCGCTATATCGTAATAAAAAATTGTCCGACCTTCGACCCAAACCAGCTGGAGGACTCATTTATCGCGATTCTGAAAACCTTTTGACACCATTTTTAATCATTTTAAAGTTGCGGCATTATTTTTAACAAAAGCCGTATAGAGTTTTTCATGAGCGAATTTGCTGATATTGCATTTTTTACACTGTTAAGCCCTGTGAATGTTAAAAGTACAAGATCAGAGTCATTGTTATTGAATTTTGACGTTTAAACTAAAACATTTATTTCGCAAACGTCAAACCCTATTAATTTGCATCCTATCATCATCCGTCTTCGAGGTCTTCGAACCTGTATGATATCGAGTACGTAACGTGCTCGACCAACACCTCAATTATGTACCTTGTCAGATTTACGTCGACCTTGGAAATCTTTTTCATCTCTGTTTTGTTCTTTGCTGCAATTAGGCTTCTTCAGCCCGCATCAATTAAGTTTCTCTGGTGAGATCATTAGCATATCAAGGATTGTAATCGAAATCGTATGTAAGAACAATAAAAAGTTTAAGCAAAAAAAATATTGATATAAATCTTTGTCTCCATCTGCTGCGTCTCACTCATTATCTTTGTTAAATCGGACTTAAGATACCAGATAATTATTTATCTTTGACTTGACTTGAAATTCAGCGAACAGAAAAATGGTTTAATTTATGTTCTATAGAAAAGGTGTGGCATATAAATCGCTCCTGAATTTTTTCTGAACAGTTGTCCCGTCCATCCAGAGATCACAAGACCAGTAGTTTACATTTATTTGCATTCATGAGTTTATGCGGAAGGCTGTCCAAATTCCATGAATGAAGATCCACAATAAAATTAATGGAACCTGTTTTGGTTTTATAATCCTTACCTAATGTACACTAATTACCCACATGAATTTATTAGCTTTAATTACTAAGTTGGAAAACTTCGTTCACATTCCAATTTAAAAAAGAACCTGTTTTAATAAGAAAACAAGAACCAATAAATATATCCGTCCAATTTCTTTTAAGAAACACACCTAATTATCATTCGTTTGAATTATTTTAAAATAAATTTAAGAAGTCCTCTGACAAATCTTCACAAATTTATCAATGGGACGTGTCCGACAGCGACAGCGATGCAGAATTAGGATTAAGAAACTATTGACAAAATTGAAGGAACTAGCTAATTTCCGCTAAAAACAGAATTCGAAAGGAAATAAACTGAAGTCAAATGATGCTTCCGTTACATTTTTCACCAGATTGTTTAAATTGAGGGAAAGGAGAATTTTCAGAAATTAAAGCTCCTGAATATCGTCTAAACCATATAAATTCGAATTCTACGCAATCCGAAGGTTAGTCCGCATGAATCCGATACTCGGATTCGAAAAATTAATCCGTACGCTATAAAGTCCAGATTCACCTGTAGCGATGCTCCATCCAAGATATCATTGTCCAGACTTTCTAGGTAAAATTTGTCAGGGCATTTGATGTCAAGGATTTGAAATCCGCAATCTTGCCTTCGACATACCACGAAGCTGGAAAATCTTTGTACTACATCCGAGTGTGAGAATCTCATATGTGATACCTATGCACCACAATAAGGAGAAATACCGTTGCATTGCATAACATTTATTTGGGTTTTACTTACTTAGTGGAAAGTGGAAATTGTGCCGTGGTGGCTTAGAGGCTAAAGTTAATGCCAAGCCATGGTGATGATGATGGTTGAGTGCATTTTCTCAAGAGCTCCAACTAATGCTAACCCACATCAACATCTCACCCCTTTTTCCTCCGCAATACCTATCACACTTAATTGATGGATTATCCTTCGAAATTGTACTTTATGTGAATCAAAGCCTTCCTCGAAGGCATCACACTTCCTTTCCTTTCTACACTTACATATTGTGTAGGATGACGCGATGAGGGAGTCTTAAGCGTTTCACCGTTTCACTATTTGCCATTTCAGTTCCTCGGGATTTACTTTATTTCTTGGATAGAGTGAGTGAGTAATGCCTTGGCTGAGTAGTAATGTAATGGTGAATGCAATAGAAACACAAAAAGCCTTACGAACCGAAGTAGTTCTTCGTAACCTAATGAAATGAGATAAAATCCCACTTCCAGTTAGAATAAGAAACATAATCATGAGGAGTTACCCGAATTCAACCAAACCTAAGAACATCAATTACACGAGGGACTTTTAAGGAAGGAATTCGCAAAATCCGTCCGATACGGGCACTTGATATTCGAATTTCGCCAACAGAATTAACCAATTCATGCAACTCCGTGGCTTCACACTTATGTCATCTGACTGATTGGATAATTTAATTTTCAGATTTTGAGATATACTTTACACCAACGTCTTGTAGGCAGATCGTCTTCTTCTAGGGTAAGTCACCTAGTAAAAATACTGTCGAGAATAATATCTTCGAGGCAGTATTGTTCCAAACCATATTTACACCAGAGATTAAACCCCCGAACATGTTAAGGCAACATCAGAAATAATCAGAATCATGAACCAGCTACCGCAACCGCATTGCATTACTGATCGGATAATCTAGCCATCTACTACATTTTTGAGCGAAGTTCTACATTTACACGCTTGGCGGCATTACAGTGCATAAAATTTCTATGAATCCAATTTCAACACGCAGTGTCCGATCCCAAGTTGTCTGATCATGACAGCTAAGCAAATACTGTTTGATCATTGACTTGGTTGAAAAATTTATTCCCTCCAGGGGAGTTCAAACTCTGTGGTCAAAATTCGTGGTCAAAATCGTGGTCAAAATTCTGTACAACGTGCTTATGATTTTGAACCACATCATACAGTTTAGCTAAATTACTGGCCATTTACTCAATAGCTTCAGTAGTCAATAATTAAGCCCAGTCACAGTCAAGTAAGTCATTGAGACTTGACTTTTAATTAACGTTGATTGAAAACATCCTGATTAATTCACGAATGACTGTTGAGTGGAAAAGACTAATCAAGTATTGGGCGTGTCCATTCACATTCTTTCCCCCATAAAACCTTTTTTAGAGATTTGGTACTAAGACTTTGGAAAATAAATTATCTTGGGCTTATCTTCCTATCAGCACTCTTTTATTTTATTTTATCAGTATCATTACACCAGTCAATGATTAATCCTCGTGAGATCCATTAAGGTCCTAAGTTCCGACATGGACGGCACGCAAGGAAAATGATTCTTCCTGGTTTCGGTTTTCCGGCAGCTCTTCTACCTCATCAGATTTGGTAGGAATCAGTTCAAATTAAATGAAATTTCTTGGCGTTAATATTTAATGACCTGACTGACACACCCATCCAGGTTCATGGGAAGTCTAGCCATTTGGTTCCTATTAAAATGTCGATAGACAGGGAAAGGAAAGTTTATTTCGCATGAATGAGCCTTTCCTGAGTGAGGATCGTCTCATCTCATCAACCGTTGAGTTTTAAAAGCTTTTCCTCTAATTTGTTAATCGCTCTCTTATGAGGAAATGAGAACTGATAGGAACCATTCCTGAATCAGAATTCTGGAATGAGCCGGGTCTAAGGAATAATGTATATTGGAGTGAATAGCATGACTAGATCTCATCATCATCATCATCATTTCATCAAACCCCTTTTTCTCTCATCATTGAACTCAACTTTAATCTTTAGAAGACTAGAAGAGAAGACGGGATTTTCCTTCCTGCTCAATTAAATCTCTTCTGTCTGTGTAGACTCCACACACACACACTGACGGATTTGATTTTCCCATGAACAACTCAACGATTCATTCCAATTAAATTTATTTTCAAGAAGAGACCGGATCTTGATTCCGGTAGATTCTTCGTAACTTTTGAAATGCACACGAGCGAATCGATAAAATTAAGTATATCCATACCAGCTTCCATTGCTTAGCCACGGTCGTGAGTCGTGACACCATCGCTGCTCTTTAACGGACGACTAGAATATAGTACTTCACATTGGTGATATTCCTTGACAAATATCAAAGGCCAGAGAATCTGCAAAGATTTCGGCGCAGTATTGCATGGATTTGGCCTATTAACTACAAAGGAAATGTCCCTCGTAATAAGCTGGGTTTTGCCTAACTTGGAGCAACTGGTATAAGAAAAATAATAGGCACAGAATTCTGCATCTCAGGTAAGCACTAGGCTAGACGACATTTTTCCAGAAATATAAAACAATAGGAAGCATGAGTGCCGAAATGAAGATCATGGAAAGCAATCACTACTAGCACACAAATTGTAGTTTAATTACGTAGACATACTTCACTGAATGCTGATTGATGAATGGAAATGTCGTACGCTAGTAAATGTAGTTAATCGAATTAATAAGGTCAATCCCAATTAACCTTTGTATATTCTGATGATTTGGTAACCAGATTCCATGGAATTTGGTCGGATCAGATAGAACCAATTATTAGACAAAAATTGTTTGCATTGTTTGCACGTTTGCAAATTCCAGAAGCAATGTACAGGTTTAATGGAGAATTTTAGAGACGAGAAGCACTTCGGGGCACTTTGGACCTAATTGAGATTTCAACACATTTCTTTCCTTTCCAAAGTTAATCATGTGAAAAGAGAAACAGGTATACCCGGGATAATTTATTCATCCTGTGAATTTAAGGAAGAAAATCTTAAATCAATTAAGAAAATAAAAAATCTAAGGAATTCTGAAAAAAATGCACAATCATACAATTTATCCAATCGAATTCAAAAATAAAATAAAATTATTCTGTTTCTGTTACTAATGAGAAATACTTAATATTCCGTAGCAGATTCGGTGTGCTGTAGTTGAAGTATGTTTAATCTTTTCAAAAAGTAAAAAACATTTCAGTAAAATATTTTCAATAAAATTAACTAATAATAAAAATAAATTGTCTTTACTGAACTTGTAACACTCCTATTTTGTTTATGCAAATATTTCTTTTTAATCAAACAGTGAGCTTATAGTAAGTCGGAACAAATATATACTGAACTATTTTGAAAATGGAATATTATGTACAAAAACCTAAAGTAAACATTTTCTGACCGTGGCGTCAACGTCATGAACGTACGTTCCCGCTACCCTTGAACTGCACGTATAGATTTGAAATGTACGTGAATTCCACTCACCTTTCTCTTGTCCATTTCATCCAATCTTTTGTCTGTTTGGATTTTCTCGAAGACTGTCCTCGTGAGTGACCCTCTTGGACGGTACATGGTGACCACCACACTTCACACCTTTGATTCCCACTCTCAAAAACTATTAAAATCCGCTTCAAAACTTAAAAATAAGCAAAGTTTCAAAATAATATTTTGAGCAAAACTCGAGTTCCGCGAAGAAAAGTCACGTGCGCTCATTCACTGAACAGCACCAAGGTTCCTATGCACATGTTAGCGTCTGCTACGCATAAATATTAATTCAAATTCGTCGAATTAAATATTTAATTTCAGAATCAAATTCAAACTGCTACCTTAAAATATAGAAATGCAAATTGGCAAGTGTTCTAAAAAAAAATTTTCACTTTAATTGTACTGTGGTAAAAAGTGGTACGGAGGGTATCGTGTGTATTGGAAACTTGGCAAACGCATAGTTTACTTATTTAGACTAAATATTTTTTTAACTTCTGATCATAAAGTGATAATATTATGATAAAGATACAACACCAGTTAGTATTGTTGTTACCGTTAAACTGCAAAATATGAACGTTACATGTCGTTATTATTTAAATTCTGCTAAGAACTAAATTAAATATTTCGAATTATTATGAAAACTTTTGTTGTATTTCAAATTCCAGACGTTTCTAACTAGTTGTAATGATTTGTTATTGGTATGTGTTACGTGTCTCTATCATAGAAATAAATCTGAATCAATCAATCAATCAATTACTAAATTCAGTTGTATTGTGTCAATGAAATAAAATGCTATTAAAACTGGCAGATACAATTTGGAGCTGAATTTAGTATAGTTACGGAGATGTTTCGATTTTATTTTCAATTTATCATCAGCATTACAATTCATAAATCGTTTCAAGGTTTACAGGGCGATTCGTAACACTTCTGTGTGTTAATTTCGTTTTACTTCAGAATTTTTGTTTTCGCTGTCGCGAATTCCAATAAAAATTACATCAAGGTTCAATTAATCAGAATGGATGGAGATTGATTCTTCCACAAAATGTAGATATCACCTTCTTCTTGAAACCTTCAACTAGAACCTGATCTGTATAGAATGCGGATGGTAAGCTAAAATGCATTGTTACAAGAGCATATGCACGTATTCCTTAGCACCACTTGCATCTCATAATCCAAATGTTCTATGTTTAGTTGAACGTCGACTTATGCCTGTATAATATTCAGAGTTCCTGAGGTTCATTTAAAACACGAAAAAATAAATGAATGAATGAATGATAATAATCATAATGCACAGAAACAGGTGGTGGTAGTTGTATTCCCAGTACGCAATGCCAGGTTCTTGAACGCTCATTATTATTCTTTTTTTCTTGGAGTCATCCTCAGAAATACAAATATAAATCCTGGTTAGGGTGTGTATACTTAACTCTTACTCTAAAGGAATTGATAGAGCACAGAACTACAAACTACAACACCTGTGGGGTATAATACAAATATTCACGAAGGCGATTATTATGGGTTCCCCGTGATCTTAAAAACTTGCTCTCAAGAAAGGCTTGGCTTGGTCCATGTTCATCTCTATATTCTTTCGGGTCCAGGATTACATTTCATTACGCACAGTAGGACAATAAAAATATAAAAAAGGACTTGAGATTTTCTTCAGGAGTCTCTATACGGTGTGTTTCAGAAATATGAGCACGAACTTGCAAACCCTCGAGCTGGCGCATGGCGACCGGACTTTCTATCGCTCTATCGAACACACCGTAGTACTAACAAACCTGTAAATCGCGGCCATATGTCGCATGCGACCAAAATTTTCTCACCCTAGCCCGACCGCCTGCAGTTTTCTCTGTAGCTCAAGATGTACCGAATATTCCGTTACTATTCGGCAGAACGAATGTCTGGCGCTAAATCCGTCATGGCGTTTGGGGTTTGATTTCTTACAGGTATATCCATAGAAATTCCATTCGACGGATTCGGTCAACCGGATATTCTGTATGCGGCCAATATTCGTCCGAATAGTGGCCGAATATCTCTAGATTGGACCGAATAGGGTATATTCGGTACATCCCTACTCATGCACTATTCAATTCTGTACCTATTTTGTTTGATACGACTCCATATATTGCTGTGATTTCTTTTTATATTTTATGGAAACGTAGAAGCAAAGATTGCTTGTACATATGTATTTATTCCAATTCCGATAGGAAAAGAGTATTCTCGAAACTTCAACAAACTTATGATTGAAGTTGAAACCTTTCTAGAAAATTGGAAATCTGAATTGGACGGATTAAACAAACAACGTTGTACACCGGCGTACGCTGCAGTGGCACACTTCTATACACATCTATAAGTATTATGATGTACCTGAAAGTAAAATACAAGTTCAGAAAATATTAAAATCCTCAGTTATCTACGGAACATGGGATGTCAAGTTTCAGAAATCTATTGGCAGTTTCTTGACGTTTTCCATGTCTCTGATTTAGGACGTCCAGATTCCAAAACTGAACACCATAGTATTGTATAATATGTACAATCGTGAGTATTCCCCGAATCTCTACTTCTCACAAACATCTCTGTTCTGGTAGACGTGGCTTTAAGACGTCATTCCATAAGGCCATGTCTGCATCCTACATGCCCGGTCAGATCATATGTTTACATTTGTATATAGCTACGTTGGATACGGTAAATAAGACAAAGGTTGAAATTCTTTTAATGACGCAGCGTGTGGATTCTAAATTCGCTCAATAATTTCAACGATTCCATACTTGTATTTGTAAGCCCTTTTCGAAGAGTGTGCACTGCTAATGGCCATATTTACGACGAAAGTGGCTATAATGAGTATTCAAATTTCTTGCAAACAGGACCATCTAAATTTTAAAGCTTCATATTCCGTAGGCACACACCTAATTCATGCCAACTAATGACTACAATAATACAAAGGATTCTCATAAGGCCATGAATGAAAGTCCACTGCCTAATTTCCAATCATACGACGTGTAAATTCGTAGAACATACAAAATCGAGATGAAGGACGCGGCCTTATAGGAGTCACTATGTTCAGTCTCCTAGACTTTTAGCTAAAACCGCGTTCTTCTCAGAAAACTTTGGCTTACAGTGCAAAGGAATGGAAGATTTGGGATTGCGTTTGAGTTGTACTTATAATAAGTATCATTCTGTTCGTGAGCAAAGGTAAGTTTTGAAGTCAAATGAAATTACATAATTACTGGTCGCGTCTTTTGTGATGTTAGTTGTTATTATAGCATCCGGCCTTAATTTCTTCCCCGACGGACCGTTCCTTCTGTTGTTTTCTTCGCCTTTTTCGTTTGCGTTTCCTCTTACCTCTATGTGTGCTCAGAAACACCGGCACGAACCCTAAAATCCGTACAAACATACGATAACTGACCGGAGGTATTTGGTCAATCGGCAGGGCCATCAAATATTGTGTACTTTCGTACATCCCAATAAACATGCGATTTTGCGTTAGACTTCTTTTTTCCCTTCAGCCAAGAAAAATGAGAGGCATGACCGCTAATTTTTTAATCGTTTTTTGGGCAAATGCTTATAGTTTGTAGCACATTGTATAAGATTAACTATTGTATGTCCAGTTCGCAAATTAGCCTTTTATTAGGAAGTACACAGCTGCAGCTGGAACCCAAGGAGTAATAAATTTTGGTAAAGTCAATCCAGCAAAACTTAACCATAGGAATAATTTGTATTTGTTCCAAATGACTCTCCCTGCACGACCGCACATCTACGTTTAAAATTAATCATACCCCGCTCTAAACTTTAGTATGACCTGCTGCCCAAGTATGACCCGTGGAAACCTACTATTGACATTTCCCACGTTAGCGTTTGAATTGAAATTAAAGTCGAAAAGTGATTATATTTGTTTGACTAAAGAAAATTATCAAAACATGAAATGTGTTTTATCTTGTCTTTTAAAATTACAGATCAGATACTACATTTGTCTCCTCGACCTTTTCTCTGAATGTATAGTTTCTTCAACTTGAACTTTATATGATTCTTTGGCACTTGAAGACTTGTGAGAGAACGTGTAAGATCTCCAAATCAAAATTGGATTGTTGCTTTCCCATCCTACATGTTTTTGGCCTTTGGGTCTTCAAACCTTGCAACAAACGGACGATCCAACTCGGCGACGACCGACAATTAAGTATGATTATCTTTGCCTTCATGCTTGTAATTAGGCGAGAAGGAGTTTTAAGGGAAGAATAAAAAAAACTATATGAGAATATCGTATATCTCACATATATGTATACAAAAGGTGAGTCAGTCATTTTCCTTACCGTCACTTGGACTTGGCTCCGTCGTCGTAACATAATGGCAGACACTCGGATGAGGTTACAGACCAACGATTAGAATGTAATTAAAGGCTCTTAATGTACTTGGGAAGAAGTACTGAGGTGATCGTCTCCAAAGAAAAATTATCTTCACATCATATGTATAGTGAAATAAAAACACTACTTTTTTTCCCCACTAGAGAAATAAAGGCATATTTTACTACTCAGTAATTAACTCGATAACATGGATGGGAATGCTGGAGTAATAAACAATACACCAAAGAGGAATAAAAAATCTATATAATTATTTTGAATCAGGTTTAAGGGCGGTAATGGGTGAGACATATGCAATAATCTAACAACAATCCTGGGCACTAGTCAGCCCCAGTCGGCTTCAGGTTTAATTAGACTTTAATTAAGCTCGGCGCTTTGGCTTTATGTCCTCATGCACTATCTGGGCTCGTAATTAAATATTTTTAATCGTGCTATGCATGAAATCATACATCAGCTGCTGGTATGGCTAAGGAAGTCGAGGTTTCCATTCATTAGCTCTCGAAGATAATGTACTTTCGATATTCGTACTTTATTTCGGACAAATACACTGGAGGTTATTACTCTGGGCATATTCCTGAATTGTGCGATGATTCTCACGTATTCTTTCAAATCGTCTATTTCTCCGAGGGAGAAAACTCCAACCCTGCTATGTAGGGTCAAAATTCACCTTATTTTGACGAATGCATTACCACATTACATTCAACCAGTCACGCAATCAGTGTCAGTTTTAACCATCATTGGGTAACTTCGTGGTACCCGATATTCTTACCCCATTAGGGCACTTTGCTGATTTTTGTAACCCAAAGTGTGAAAAATAACCTTGCGTATATGCAAGGTAAAAACTCACAGCTACAGGAAAAGTCGGGCTGAGGAGATATACCAGACCCGGGGAATCCAACCCCGTCCCAACATATATCAGACGGAACACTGTACCACCCCGCTGCATTGGCTCTGGTTGTCTTTCTTATGTGCATAATCAATGATAAAATGTAGAATTGATTGAAAATTGAGACCAAAATCATCCTGAATGAGATTTGGCAGCAATATAAGTTCTCCGGCTCTAATCCAAACTCCAATCGGAAAAGACGTTTGAAAAAGTGAAGAAACGACGCAGAAAAGGAGGAAAACTGCTCTACACATTTTGAAGATGAGAAGATCAAATCACTTTATTTTAAATTAGTTTGCAAGTGAAGTGCAAGAAAAAAAGAGATGCTCATAATAATAAAGGAAGAGAGCGAAGACTGTGTGCCGTCTGCCCGTGCCAGAGAAGGTAGAGAGAACGGTTTTATATTGCTCCTCCAGGCTAAGCTTTGTTGTCAGGGCTGAATATCAATCTCCTTGCTTTGAGAAATCAACATCAGACTTTATCCTGGGTACCGGTACTGGCACACAAAATATCCGAAACTCTGTAACCCGGAACCTGAGATCTACCCTCAAGTCGGAATTCACCCGCATTTTTCAGGAATTATGTCCTCAAAAACTGAAGCAAACAATCTTACTCAGCTGAGCTGGGTTTCTGCTGTACGAGTACGATAATCACATGTGGGTTTGTAATCCTTAAGGATTGACATAGGGAGTGGGAACCTCAAGTTTTTACAGTCCGTACAAACCAATGTTTCATTTTAGAAAATTATATTTTTGAAAAGATTCGTCTGTGACACGAAATTATTTTCAAGAAACAGTTGAAAATTTCATGACCCATTAGAAGGTGAAGAAAAATCCCTCGAGGTGGAAAGGTCTCGATTTACCGTCATATTCTTAACAAAGTAGCTTTATCAACACTTTTTCACCTCGGGGATTCACAATTTGCACAAACCATAGGAGTACACAAATTGTGAAGACTCCGCTTTAAGGGTAATTTTATTTGGTAGGGTATTACCTTTCAGTTCAAACTCCGGTGAGGTTACATTGATGATGATGATGAACTTGGGCTCAGAATAAGTTACATTTGAATTTTTAAATATTTCAACAGCAGAATCCGACTTTTATGGTAAACTGATTCTCCAACTGCATCGATTAACTTGTGAGGAATTCACTGCTCCACTTTTCTTTATATTTGTAACGATTCTGTATAGAAGGTGAATTCTCATTAAAATCAATTCAGATCAGTTCACCGGAGATAATGCTTTATTAATTTCCCAGTTCCCTGAAATAATAGGTACGAGAAATAAATCAGTCAGGTTCTCATTAATACGTCCGTATTATGAATCCATTATTCATAGAGCTCGCCAGGGACAATATCCAGGCAACATGATTCCTGTGTTATTTTATGGAACGCGTTAATCATGGATTTTCTTGGCCAAGCTGGACGGACATCTTGCAAAAATTGATTCATAGTCTGGATCGTTAATTGTGCCACGCCATTGTTCCTTCGGCTTCCTCGGGTTCAGGATTTTGATTTTGGTCCAGGAGAAACGAACTGCCCTAAAACATTGTAGTAAAATCTTTCTCCCGATATAATTTCATTCCAACCTCTAGTCGTGAGTAAAATCAATATGAGAATTGTGTGTTGGGCCTGGGGAAAAATGTAATTTATTGCAAAGGATTCAAAGCCTCACTTTGAAGTTATCCAAACGCTCATTTTTTCCCCGGTTTTTATTCTTCTTCGTCTTCTTTTCTCCCATGTATTCTTTCTCCTTATTTTCCATTCCATTCCTTTGCTTACTTACGCACATTCAGCGTCGCTTTTGTTCTCTAGTTGCAGCCATCCTTATACATTATAATATATTCCAAATTCTATGTTATACGTATAAGATAAATTTAACGTGGGTAAGCATTCAAATCACTGGAATAAGAAGGAATTCGGCTTCTGTGCGTCGCTGCTTCCACATCTTCAAAACTGCCGCAATCACCTGGTTTAGAAGACCGAATCATGTTTTATCGTGTGTTGAAAAGTCTCTATAAACCGAAATCTACTAAAATTTTGATGTAATTTCAGAATGGAATTCAATGTCTAATCAAATTATTGAAAAAAGATTAAATAAACTTGATAAAAACATGACCTTAGTAATTGTGTACTTGAAATGTTAGTTAATTTTATTCACGTCAAGAATTTCAGAAAACTTGCAATGTTTTTAGGCATTTATGGAATCCTATATTTGCAAGAACATGTCGACACGAGACAAGCATTCCAAACTTTTATATATTCTTGCTGCCCATAAATGTTCATTCCAGGATTTGAAGTTCCCCCTTTGGCTGTTGAACAAATTGGGTTTCCAATTGGAATTTACATTTATATCCATGTGGAGAAAGGAGATAACTACTTTCCCTCTGATCTCTACTCAATTCAACTATAGTTTCTACTCTACCATGCCGATACGGACCTACGAACTGGACGGTCTTGTGTCAAAGATGCTCTGACAAAATAGTAGTCAGTAGCGGAATGAAATGAGATCCTAGTAGGGGTATTACAGGGTGGGTCATTACTTTATGACAATATAATCCTGCCACTTCATCACACTACGCTCAATGTCTTTTTGAGCATCATTAGGCATCCTCCTGGTACCCGACTTTTCCACCCCATTAGGGCGCTTTACTGATTTATGAAAGCGAAAGTGAGAAAAACCTTTGCGTATGCAAGGTAAAAAACTCAGAGTGATTATGAACCACCATGTATATTCGAAATGAAGAAAGTGTCCGTCCAAGTAAGTCTAATGGCAACGCCCTATGGCACAAAAGATTTAGATGGAAATGGAAAACGAGGAAGGAGGAGAACAAAACTAACTTATCTCCCGGGGTCTTAACTGAAAGAGTCTAGCCCGTATTCTAAAATAAAGCATTTGCACGGTGGTGACGGTGACGAAGACCCCGTCCGTCGATTGTGTATCGTATCGTATCGCGTCTTTCCTTATTTTAAACGAAATTCGGATTCCTTAGTCTTTTCTCTAGATTCGTTACTTCTCTAGCTCCGATTCCTCGGTCGGACAAAGATTTACACAAACGATCTATTTGCAAAACCGATTTCGTGTACACAGTATAGTCTTTCAGGACAATCGTATAAAGTTAAGTTTTGTCACTATAAGGCAAGGAAAAGAAAGTTTTTTTTTGTTTTATTCTTTTCTGTCTTCGTCTTTTTCCAAAGTCGAGTTGGAGTCTTGTTTAGGATGAAAATACCCAATCAGTTGTTGGAAAGTCTTGAGGAGATTCTAGAGGGATGAAATTTCCCTTGCCAATACTCTACAACTCATCTATCTTGCCCAAATTCTTCGCCTGAATTCTTGAGCGTGTCGAGAGCTCCTTTCTCCTATAACTACAAACTATGCGACTACGTGCTTTTTTTTCTAAATTAGAATCCTCGATTGTCAATTCGATTGCAGCCATTCATCAACTCACCCAGTACCGAAGAACTACTCCACTCTTCTGATGTTTAATCAAACGCGAATATACTGTTGGCACTATTTCTCTTAAGAGTTTAAGTCTCTTAAGAGCATTTTGAAATAATTAAATAACTTAATGCTCATTAATTGATAAAACATCCACTACTCGAATCAAAAGGGGCTCCTCCTAACAGTTCGAAAAATCCTCAATCGCTAAAAGAATTAAAACAGAGAGTTAATCCATGCCTACCCGAGGGATCGAACCCCTGACAGCGAAGTAGTGGTGGCAGCTCGTACCATTATGCGACAACGGGATTGACTCACCTCGGAAATATGTGCTGAAGCTGAAGTTGCCACGAGCGCGGTGATCTGGAATGAATGCTTCAAATCAAAGCATATACTGCAGCTGAGGTCAGTGACATTTTCCTAATTGACTCCTACAGGTGCAAATGTCGCGGCAGGAATCTAACATAAAAATCTCCGCTTAACCAAAATATATTATCATCACGTAAGAAGGCATTGAATATTCATCGTTGTTATAAGACATTATACGACTGATATGTAACGACGAATCCTTCTAATAGGTTTTTCCGGCGCCCTCTAGGTCGATGGGTATCACGTCCGCTAGTTAATAAAGTTTTCACTTTTTAATATATTCAAATATGACGTAGATATGTACGTGGCGCATCGGATTTAAACCATTTCCCAGGTATATTCAGAAAAGCCTGAATGTCACTCTAGGAAGTGAGTTGGCTTCGTTAGGGAGCCAAGTATGTGAGTGTCTTGTGTGTGGAGTAAAGTGTACTATCCACTGTCATAAAAGTCATAAAAAGCTGGAAAATGACGTTTTCGTAGAGGAACACTCTTGGAAAGAAACCTCTCGAACGAGTAGTCTGTCTTCAATTGTCCCTAGTACCCGGGTTCGTACTGAATCCGAGGAAGAAAAAAAACTTAAAATACTCAATTGTACTCTCGACGAAGGCTAGGCTAGGAGACGAGGAGACTATTAAATCAACACTTTTTTTCCAACACGCCAACACCCGATATTCTTTCCTTCCTTCCTTTCTCCTCGTTAAAATACATAAAATCAATTTTCTCAACCCCCGGCTCCACTTTCACTTCCAGCAATTCCAGCTCCTGCTCTTCCTACTTCCAAAGTACTCGACTACAACGTATATTCCAGAATTATATACATATGTAACATAAAATACATGCATGCATGGCATCGAACAATCATAGCCAAATAATTGTTTCTTTCCAATAACCCAAACCTAACTTCAAGGAAGTTTATGTATGTCCCGAAACTAATAATCTTTTAGGGTGGCTCAAAGTCTTATTCGTATTTGATCTGCAATTTATTTTCTCGTGGAACTCCACACATATGAATAATTATTTTCTAACCGTTCATTAATGAGCAGTTATAGTGTGCCGACACGTGACATCCGTCTTCTATTTTATTAGACGTGGTTAAAACCAAAGAAAAATCTAGAACACTACTCCACACCAAAAAAACAAGAAAGTCCAGCCCTCAACTCGTTGAATAGAATTGCTATTCGAGAACAGCATGTATCGGTTAATATTTGAGAGCGGAGACATTTTTTAATTGAAGTTCTAAGGGGTTTCGTCAAAAAATGTAGGTAAAGATTTGGAAGTACACCTTTCGAGATTTTCAGCGCGCAGAATACGTAGGAAAGGAAAGGTAATGTCTGGATTTCTCCCACGCAAAGGAAAACAAAGTTAATGGAAAGTTTTACAATTATTTTGTATTCAGTGACCCATGCAGACATGTATGCATACATTCCGGAACTCAGGATGCGAACTGGAGTTATTTTTACATACGTACGAACGTACATTCATGAGAGGACACTCATTCTAAACTCCAGGGAATAAGAAGGGTAAAAAAGATAAAAGGGAAAGTCGAGGAACAGTTTTTTTTTCTTACTGGAGTTGCATATTGCATAACGTATACATACATGTGAAAAGACCGAGAAATGAATGCAATGCAATGCAGGCAAGGAACTCGGGTATTTCTCAGTCCTGGACTAGAAAATATATTGAAAAGAAAAGTCTGAATTTGGTGGAGAGAGAGTTGAGTTTTTTTTTCTTCTTTTTCCTCTCGGACGCACCGGACATGCTTAGCATCAAATTAATTCCAGCCTGCCTGGACAGACTGGACTGCACGGGGAAAACGAAAAAACCGGGTGCCCGGGTTCTAGCGGCAACATCCAACCCCGAATAGAAACTAAGCTTCCAGGAGATGAAGAATAATAAAACATGCTGGACAGACTGGACTGGCAGTGGACTGGAGGTCTAATATCTTTGAACAACCCTGGAGCAGGCATTACAAACACATACACATTACGTTCATACATATGTATAGATTTTTTGAGGGTCGTCTTCTTATCTGCTTCGTTACCGAGTAACCCTTCCGTGAAGAATAAAAAAAGCAAAAAATAGAATGCCCACTCCCGGGCATTCTATTTTAATTCCATCTCTGCACAAATAGATCCAGTCAAGTCCAGTCCAATCAGTCCTGTCTTGTTTGGGCTTAAAATGGACTGTATTCGAATGGAAGGTTCAGATAAAAATGACTCGTTTCTATTTCATTCACAGATCTTCGACTTCATTCTCTTCTACATGTTCGCGTTCTTATAATGTTCGTAAAGAAATATTGAAACAAATTATAATTATTGTTGATCTGTCGTTCAAAAATTATTGAAAATTTTTAACCGGTGAATTGTTGGTCACAAATTTTGATTCGGATTTGTAATTTTTCGGTGTATACGAGCTCTGACTCTATCATATCGTATATTATTGTAAAATAATAGGGTACACCGTACATGACATGACTCGCCGAAAACTAATTTGCTGTCGGACGAAGTATTTTTTGCGTCTGTGATGAGAATTGCTGTAGCCGGATTTCTTTGGGGGTAATGACGGCATTTAAGCAATTATTCCCTTCATTATGGCAAGGTCCGTCTAATTGACAGGGGCTTAATGTGCCTTGCGTGTTGGGAGAGCCAAGGGGTCAGCGTCATAACACGGAAACGAAAATTCTAATCCTAATTCGTAAGTGATGGGGAATTACTAATGAAAAAAGAAAGAACAGACAGCCGCGCCAGCACTCCAAGAATGTAAATCCGAGAATAATTAACTATCTGGAAAGGTCCTACACAGGTATTCGTGCATGAAATCCTGGAAATTAGTAAAAGGGTGGTTCAAAAGTTTCGAAATGATTTGACCAATTTTGTGACGTATAATTAACAGTGTTCACGTTTCGAGTTCCACATAATGGGAACACCCTTCGAAGTTTTATTCTGAATATTACGAAACGTGATACCGTTGGTTCGATTGACTGGTTTGTTGTGTGTGAAAACACCGCACCGCCACTCATCATGACTAATTATCCTCGGCTCAAATCAAAGGGAATGAAATTAAACTTACTACGTAACGATTAGGGTTAGGCTGACTGAATAATTCCCAAGGCAAGGCGCATGGACGTGATCACCAAGCATTTTGTAACATACAAAGCAAAGTATCTGCGTTGTACGTATTTCAAGTACGTCAGATAGTTTATTTATTTTGAACAATTATTGTAATTGTCAATCATACTACTTCAGATTTAATTTGATAGGAAAAAATTCTCTTGATATGAGTGGGTAATAAAACGCTTGGAGGGACCCTTAAATGTGTTTTCGAAAACATATATGAGCCACCCTGTATGATGAAACCTGTAGGGAGATGAAAATATCAAAGTTGTCATCAATTTCTGGTGGTCTTGGAACAGATAATTTCTAGTGTCGACTGATTTGTACAAACTTTCCTTAGGTCTCAACTGTTTATAAAATCCTTGGAAATATACGTGTTACCTCGAACAGTGGAAATCCACCCTTTTATTCCGAAGTATGTATGTTTTCGAACCTCTGCATTAATATTCCTTGTAATTATTTTTTCCCGAACTTACCCAAGCATGAACTCTAATTTCCCCTCTCTGAGCAACCTTAATCCATAATTAACCCTAATTAACTTTGGTGTTCCTTCACATGACATTCACATAGGATTTTTCGGTACATTGTGTACCGTACATATTCTATCCAGACAAATGTTCGTGTTCGTTCGCTTTCACTAAGAATTCTGGCATGTGATACTGATGAGAGTGGGTTCTTGGAAATGTGGAAATAATAATGGTTCAATAAGTACAAAAGGATAGGACAGGTATTATTCCTGTGGAAGGAAGAAAGTGTCATCGAGAAATTAATTGGTGGAGCATGACGTGAGCAGAGTAAATTTTTCATTAATGTCGGCTTCTTTTCATTACCTTGCTTTTTACGTCGTAGAATCGTCCTACGTACAAGTTTTCTGCTTAAGACTCATTCATTTGTGATTAGTTATTGTGCTTGCCTTAGAATTGCGGCGGAGAAAGGACCATGGAGAAAATTGTCCTTTCCTTCTTTGTTAATCCTTGGATGACGATGATGACGCTGGTTTCCCATTACCATTAGTGTGGAATCCTTCTAATGTGAAAAAAACACAATGTCCCGGTGCTCATGTACTGAACTGAACGGTTTGTATGCTTTCCTGGTATTAACGAAGGTTGTGCTTGGTATTGGTACTCAAGTATTACTTTCGGGGGGAACTCCCACGAAATGTTACAAATTGAAAGAAAAGATTTTGACAAGAGAAAGTTTAGTCGTTTGGAAATTTCAACTGAAAATTTAATTATACAGTTATATTTCCTGAAAATAAATGTTCAATTCAGTTTCAATATCCAGGGATTCTGTCTGTCTGTCCGGCCGTCTTCCTCTCACGATACCCTCGTCGGTGAAAGGGAAGTGAACATCTCTTCTTTTTGCTTGCCTAGATGAATCCACCTAGTTCGTCCTCGCGGGTTTTCTATTATTTTGTATAAAAATATGACAAAATTTAGCGTCAACGGATTTTTGATCCGGACAACAGAAACTAGCTGGATGTCTCACTTTCTGCCAGACGACCGTTGTTTCTCTATAGCCCTACAGCTTTGGGTTAATCAGTCTGGACCCCCTCCATTATTACCTTGAAGACGCTGACTCTTTGTAAATTGTGAAATAATGGGACACGACCCGAGTTGAGGTGAAAATATCGGGAAAAGCGAAATGAACCCGAACATGAGTGTTTCTGATAATGGAGTGGTGGCTCTGGTACTGCAGGAAGCATTTCATTTTTCTCAGACTCTGAATAGTTTGTGTCAACACCTGGAACCATGTTAATAATAATTATCCCATGTTTTTCTCCACGGATGCAAGTTCCTTTGTTACCCGCGTATTAATACGCAGTTGACATTTATTACAAGACGGACCGAACTGTCAACCCCATCGCTTCGAATGAGTTTTACTTGATGAGTGTCACTCATAAAATATTAATGAGGAAATTGTATTGTACGGGAATAGGCAAACTTGCATTCAGAATATTCGGTGGTGAGTGTAGAATGTGCCGTCAATTTTTGTGTATCAAAACCAAAAAGACAATACAAAAGGAATTGCGCATTATGATTCGTGTGGTTATTTGAGGTTCACCAGTCACCACTTATCGTATTCTATGAAAACTTGTAGAAATTAGGAAACTCAATACGGATGTGTATTTTTCTCACAGTTCAATTTCTATGAGGTGTCCAAAATTGGCAAAATTAATACAAATTGTACACATGAAGTATCTAGAGACCGCTTTGTATGTTGTCTGAAATAATTGCTTCTGAGAAAAATGAGTGAAACCATGTCATTGATTTTTCCATCCTAAATTTAGACCTTTTTTTCTTTACCAAAAACATTTGTAGTTCAAAAATCTGTGACAGCAATCATGGAGTCGATCCCACGTGCTGAATAGCGTTACTAATTGCCGTGCCGATTTTTCAGTGTATTTGCTTCACATTAGATAGAATAGAATAGAATGTGATTTATTTCCGTGTCAAAAGTTATAAGACTTAATTATACATCAAATGTAAATTACTTTGTCTTATTTTCATAACTGGACACATTACGTACTACTGTAAGGTTCAAAAAAGGTTGAAAAGTACGAGCAAAGTTC
>JAQFYE010000046.1:0-67938 GCA_034694305.1 Protaphorura glebata
GGTCTCAAATACTAACCGGGTCTGGCGATGGCAAAAAAAAATAGTAACCCGGGTTTCTATTCGGTAATTTACGGTATATATGTTTTGGGACTTAAAGTACTTCCTACCTTCGTAAAGTTCTTGTATGTACGGCCCCGATATTGAACTCAATTTAACAAATTCAAATTGTCTGTAACATATAGATAATGTATGTAATGTAACCAGTTATCTCACCTAGCCAGCGTAACATAACCAAACTGGCGTCAAATGAAGTCAAATATATCACACGCTTCCACACAAAACCTCCTCATTCTGGACTCATTATCTAATGGCTTTAGTCAAATTGCCTTGTACACTCTATTTTATGACTATACGCCATGCCAACGTACGATATTCACGTCCACAGTGGCGAATGGCGGTGGCGATATGGTCGGCATTTGACGATACAAACGTTTACGGTGAACACAGATCAGCTATACTTATTTGATTATCCAAGGCGAACGCGAACTCTCCAGTACGTCCATGTTGGAACAAAGACGGACGGGAAAAAGCGAGAAAACTGTCAGGAAAGCGAGGTAGCCGAATTCGAAATTATGGTTGCTTAAGCAGATAAAAAAATTATAATTAAAGCGGAGTGTGAAGATATACGAATGCCCCGGCAAGAATGAATTTATATCCTAAAAGTAAAAAACGTATTCACTTAATAGTAGTCATAATCAAACATCAGCGCATTTGTGCATAAGAGAAGGACACATGTCCTAATGTGGAATACGAAATTTCATCCTTTGAAGCCAAGAGGTGAAATCGATATTGATAAGGCATATTTGCCCGAGGAATGTAACCAGGCAAGTAAGGGTGATCTGTACCACACCGCTTCAATTTATTTCTCCCGTCATCAAAATTATGTCTAACGAGCACAAAACATTTAGAAACGCCTTAGAAAAATCCATGAATTTTTAGGAAAATGGCGAAGAATTCTCCGTTCTGCCCCGAACATGACATAAATGATTTACTAGGAATATTCTCATAAATTATATAATGTTCGGCCGTTCGTGCGGAGCCCATTACGAGGTATGACCTTTCACCCCTTAACCACTCTATATAGTTTAGCTATTTCGATGTTTTTCACAAACCTGCTGGTGTTTTTAAAGTATACTTGGGGTTAACACCGAAGGTATGAAGAAAACGCTTGTAGGTTGCCAAGATTACTATATCCATCCTATCGTAGTGTAATCTCAACCACCCAACAAAAACACAATTCTTCTTCCTTTCAGACCAATTACCATTTGTTTTGATGTCTTCCTCTCCCCGCACAAGAGGGTCATCGCCATTATGGCCACCGACTAAACACTCACCTCAACTTTCTTCTGACTCCTGCTTTACTATATTTCCGTTCATCATTTTTAACTAACAATATTTCTCTACTGTAAGGCAAGAAGATATAGGCAAATAACAAGGGAGAGTGCTCTGATCGCTTTACCCAAAACAAGTTTATTCGGAATTCATTTGAAAACTACAAATTTCGTTGGTTTATAAAAAAAACTACACTCATAAAAATTCCTCGGCAAAGCGTGGTTAAACATTACATACTAAGTAATGCGTCAGTTATCTGACCTAGCAACGTTAGCCTAAGTAAGGAATAACCTCAGTAAAGAAAAACCACGTGTAGTTGCCATGGAAAATTCTATTTAAATCAACCAGCACACATCTCCTCGAGTGATCGAACCCTAATCATGGAGAGGACGGAAAGATGTCTGACCTCAATTCTACGTCGAAATAGCGTCCCTTGTAAGTCGATCGGTCAGTGAAATGAAGCCCTCGCCTGGAGGAGGGATAAATCTACTACGACTAGCGTTCATTTTCCTTCCTACTTAATTCATAAAAGCCCCTGGAG
This sequence comes from Protaphorura glebata, assembly GCA_034694305.1. Classification (NCBI taxonomy): domain Eukaryota; kingdom Metazoa; phylum Arthropoda; class Collembola; order Poduromorpha; family Onychiuridae; genus Protaphorura; species Protaphorura glebata. The sequence goes on from JAQFYE010000046.1 coordinate 1,874, forward strand.
AGTTTTCATGACTTCCATTTACCATCCCAAGTCAACAACATTGGACAAAACCTTAGAATAAGGAAAATACCCACACTAGCACCCGAGTAAGTTAACTTCGCGCTTCTTGCCTGTCTCCACAAAAATATTAAGGTAATGACCACAAAATGATAATGGTGCAGGAGATTCTTCGTGTCAAGTATGCACTCAAGCTCTCAACAATACGAGTACAATCACCTCCATCGCCATCACCCACAAATGAAACACCCTGCACAACTTTCTCCACTCCAAAAATACCAGGAGCGTCGCCATGTACAAAGCGTAGGATTAACTAGATCTAAATGCTTTCTCCACCGAAAGGAACAAGTGAACGGTTTCTTTGTTCCAGAAACTAGACTTAATTCCCGTAAATTCATCCCAAGAGAATATCCAATGCCCTGCTTCCAGCATCCACAGCGACAGCAAGGTCTACCGTCTCAACTGAACTGAACCGAACCAAGAATCTTGCAACTTGGGTTGTTGAGCGTGCAGAAAACCTTGGGCAAAACTCGTTCTCCTCTCTCGTTTTAACTAGAAATAAGTCTGTAGAGTCTTGAAAATAAATTCATTCTCTTGTAGGTATAACCTGCGCAGTCCAAGTTCGAGAATGGCAACTATTTACAAACTTTGTAGTAAATCAAGGCTTTATTTAAGCGGTTGTGGCTAATTTTTGCATATCAATTCAAGCTTCAGTCCACAACATTTAATTTTTTGATGTTTTAAAATGTCCTCCCCAGCTAGCACTAACCATTGGGACCACCAAATTCTCATGTCACTAAAATACCAACATTTTGAACTGAAAAAATCATTTCTACATTTAACCACAAAAATCGGTGATAACTTAGAGAGTAATTCAGAAATAAGCGTAATAATCGTCACATCCTACATCAATTCAATCCAAATGATTTGGAAAACAAATAAACAAAATATTATATTTCCTTCCTATCCTATCTAGTCGACTAGGACCTACTTGACACTTTACACATTATTTCTTCAGTTCGTTCCTTACAAACTCAAAGATAAAAGCAGAGAGAAAGGCTAGGCTAAGTTTCCCAAGAAGAAATAATCGTCGAATTTGCCTTCTCGCGCGCCCTGCTCAGTGAACTTTCAACGGGGCGATACCCGATAGGAAAATACAATGTACTTGTGCAATACTTTCTGAAGTTTCATTTCTCTTTGTACCGAACCAGATAGATAGGGAAAGGCACCTTTAGAGCAGTCTACTCGACTCCACTATTTTCTCTAGTTTCTAGTTTAGTCGAAGAGAAAAGCGAGTCACCTCACAAAACTCACTAGGGTCCTTTCAAATGGCTACTATTACCACATTTATTAACTTCCAAGAAGGCTATTCCCATCAAACCCGCCTACCTTACCCTCCCATCAAATTTATCCTCTATACATGCCCTTCCAAGCTCACAAAAATAAAAAACATAGAACACAAAAGAAAGGCAGGCCCATTACCTTTCATTGCGTTATCTTTTCTTGTGATACGATACAGACCAGAACCTACTACAATGTAGTGAGATCCACATCACAAAAGCGAGGCTTCCATTCCATTCCATTGCATTGCATTAGATTACCTGCTTCGGTTATAAGATCCGGGCCCACCTACCCCGTTAGATACCCTAAACTACCTTTCTGTGTTTACAAGGAAATCACTTTTCATGCACAACTCGGATCCGGCAAGAACATTCAGGCATACCGTAAATGACCTTATAGATCGACGGTGCTGAATGCGGTCCGGGGTTCAAATAGAATGCGGGTCTTCATATTTCGACATGTAACCTAATGGAGAAAGTGGGGAAAGTCTTGGAACTCTGAACCCAGCTGAATGAACCCGGGTGCACTATTAAGGTCATTTACGGTAATGATTTCGACCTGATCACGAATATGACAGTGTCACTGAAAGATAGTTTTATGAATTCGCATCACAAGTCATTTTTGGGCCTTCTCTGAAGGTGTTAATAGTGCGGTTGAAAGCGTATGAAGGCCCAAAACGTTAGCGATGAACCAAAATTCTATCTACTAAAAAATCGATCCTGCTTAAACTCAGGACACTTGGTTTAACTTTAGAAGTTAGTTTTAATGTCAACCACAAATGTTTTACATGTAGAGTAGCTTCCTTGAGAAACAAGATACCTAATCCTTCTTCCAACAATTCCTTCGTCCTTTTTGAATTGTTTTCTTTTTAGATCAAGGGAAAAGTGTAACGTCTTGGAATTCCATTTCCAAGTTCCTACTACTATAAGCAATCAACTATTTTCCTTTGTGTCTGTGAATGTGAAAAATCCATTGATCTGAAACAATGTAGGTTAACTGGGGAGATATTTCATAGAAAATGCTTTGTTGGGACGATCGTCAGTTTCATCCATCCTAATTTGCATATCATTTTAGCGAAAGCCAAAGTAATTTTGCATTTGAAAGACGAAGACGATGCAGAAAATGCAAGAACACAAAAAGACCACAATATACTTACACGGCCTGCCTACTGTGCCTATTGATTCCCTCACGATATTATTACTTGAAATACAATATTGATTAGCTTCACATTAGCCAGATAATTTGGTTTTACTACTGGAAACCCTTTAAGCGAGCTTTAAGCACTACTAAAATAAAAATGAGAATTACGACTGACAAGAGCTAAGTATGCCCTAACTTCCCTTTCGGAGTAGTAGACATCTTGTCATGTTGGAATACCATGTCATGTCCCGACACGTCATGTTGGAAATCATAAACTTAGTACGAAAAACTCTCCCTTCCTTCATATTTTTCTCTGCCCATGCATGCATGGCATGTCTGTCCCGTTCACCTGGTAAAAGTAGTCAAGGAGTCAGCAGTGAAATGAAAACGAAACGGAACCTTCAACAAAACCCACATATGCCCACCCGTAAATGACCCAACTAAAGGTAATAATTAGAGAGTCATAAAAATCTAGAGATAAACTCTGCTTTTGCCCTCCTTAAAAATCTAAAGGGTTTGGTCAGCCCAGCCACATTTCTAGTTGAGCTTTGGCTTCAACATTCTACCTCAGATAAGAGTGAATAAATTCAAATTATTTCCACTATCGAGGAAGCAAGGTTTATACAAAACACAGCACAGCAACTGGAATAAAACTTTTCCTTTCTCCAGATAAATTAGATGTTGCAGTCGATAAGTACAGGTATTTCCGCGAAGGGTGGATTCAAATTTAGAATTTTTGACACAAAATGTTTCAGTTTTATTTTATCATTTATTCTCGGGTTCAGTCGAAATCTACAGGTCGGTAGTTTTACCCCTAAATTTATTTCATTGAAAACTCGAAGAAACTCTTTGAAACCACAAACATCACTAAATATTAACTTCAATGGTAAATAATTTCTGAGAAATGATTAAATCCTGTAATGTCTATGCCAATAGAAAACTTTTCAACAATGCTTACAGCAACTTTGAGTTCAGGATAGGAATAATACGAACAAATTGGAGTGAAGGTAAAGTGAAAAGTTTGAAACAAAAAGTAACAAATTTTTGTAAAAAAAAATGTACATGGACTGCAACATATGAAACTGAAGTAAAGTAAAATACTGGTTTACAAAATAGGTAGGTTTGCCCAGTAAGTCCACAGTTTTCCCTTTCTTTCTTTTTTCTATACCTAGGAATTGTGCCTACCTCCCCAAAAAAACAATCCAATAGAATTTACTTCCTGTACAAAATAGAAACTTCTTCTAGTCGACCAACCTGATTTATCCGAAAGTGAGCTGAGGTAGAGGTAGAACTAGGCTAATGGCCAATGTGTAGTTGTATAGGAGGTAAAACACATTGGACTTGTGAACTGCAGTGCATTACATTGCATGTAGACGCCAAGACCTTTTCATTTCCTTTTCTTCCAAACTCATAATAATATATCTATTACAGCACACCAGAACCTTGTAGCTGCAGGACAGAGCGTAACCTGTTTCCATTAGAAAAGTCATTCCATTTACTACACTATACACTCCCGGGTTCCACGTCTTTGACTACAAGTAAGGAAAAAGCAGAGAAAAACCTATAAAGGTCAACTCAGGCATGCATGAATGTTGGACTGAAACGAAACCGAGGGATTTCTCTGCTTTCTCTCACGCAAAGTGTGTGTTCTACAGTGTCCCAAATATACATTACACACAACCGGGCTACCGGGTTGGGGCGACAAAACATGGTACCGGTGATTAAGACTAATAGGGAATCTAATTTGCGTGAAGTAAGAAGCAGAGAAACAAGACAAATTTTTGAAAAACGAACTTCACAAACAATTTTGAAACTTTCATCCGTAGAAATAACACTATTCTCTCAATTTTCTTGCGTGAACTCCTAAGCCCCAACGAATTTGAAAATAAAATTTCTTAATAATAAATCAGCCGTTCAGGAAATTGTCCAGATGTTATATTAGTAGCTTGTGTAGCTCCCGACAGATCAGAAGCATAATTCGAACCCTGTACATAACGGTTGTTGTATAAAAACAACGACGACGACTCTGAGTACTATGTCCAACTTACACTTGTCATGCATACCACTCCGTTCCAACAGTCCATATAGTAAGAGGAAAACAAAAGGCAATTCCAGGTTTCCTTTCTTTAATTCCAATCCGAAAACCGAATCCAATCCCAAGAAGGACTAGGCGCCTACCATCCAGAGTCACAAAGCTCACTACTTATGTACACGTAAGTTTCCGGGACTTTACATTTGCATAATTTCATAGAATAATCAAAAATACCGACTTGAGTGGAACGGACTTAATTCTGTCTGGGAGTTGGAGGTCGGGGCTGAACCCGGGGAGAAATGATAACTTGTGTGCTGGGTCTGCCTTTTAGGATATCCTCATAATAATAGAAATGAATAATACATGTAACCCATGGCCTCAAGTGATATGAAAACTGTCTCCATGTATGCCAGCCCACACCACTGCACTCCACTTTCTCTTCCAAAATAATTTACTTAAATACCTAAGTCTCTACATAAGCCACAAACGAACTAAAGGGTGGGCTAAGAAAAAATACACTGACTGACGAAACCTCAACCTCTGTTTCGTTCAAAACGATAATAATAAAATGTCGGCGACAGAACGTCTTAGTTTAGACAGACAAAATTGAGTCTCTATTGGGTGAAGGGTGAAACCTTGGGATTAAAGTACCTAGTGGAAAAATCCTGAATAGATGAGGACGTAAAAATTTATCTTTCCTACTACAGACTGTAGAACTAGAACCATGTAAGGAATGCGTGGATCCTAAATCTACGAATTCTAATTACACTGATTCCGTACAACAGTCTCGGTCTCAGTTGTGCAACGAACTACAGACCAAGGGTTAGCCAACTTCGTTAGACTGGAATAGACGATCTCGAAATAACTGGAACCCTGGGAAAAACTACTCTTGACCTTGCGGTAATGACTTTAAGATACAATCCCTAATACGACACAGAACACAGACGATCTCTCATCTCTAATTTATCCGACACAAGACTAGACAGTGGAGGGCTGGAGAATTGTTCAACGGGATCTTAGATTAGATGGACTGACAAAGTCCAACTGAAATCGAAACGGCATTCGAGTTCGTTTGATAAATTTATCATATTGAAGTAATTGAAGACTACTTTGAATTAATATTCGACGATTGTAAAATCCAATGCCTATAATCAAACCGGGATTCTGATTCGTGCCAATAATGAAATAATTCACATGAAAATAATTCCAGGTATCTTGGCAACACAGTAGCAAAATTATACGCTACGCAGACAGAGTCCGGCTCTAATCATCATCAGTTAGGCGAGACTTGTAGTTTGAACAAAACATCGGAATGAAATTACCCACAACTCATTAATGAATTCAGAGAAATGAAACGAATGCCATTTTTGAGACATGCATCGCTTTCCCGTACAATTCATTCAAATGAAATGAAATGCAAAGCAAAGCAAGCCGAGAGGGGAGAAAGGAAACGAAGTAATTAAAACACTTTACTTCCGCTGGTGAAAGCCAACCAACTCTCTTCCACAACCTCACTCCAAAATGTATAGGTAGTTGTAATTAAAACTATGAATGTGATTGTGACCCCAACCAACCTTTTGGGAAGAAACGACGAAACGCACTAAAGACACATTCTAATCTGACAAGGAAACTACATTACATGCAAAACTCAGACCATTCAATAACATTCAGGAAAGTGCTCAGTTCAACTCTCATGGTCATTGATATTTCCGTTTCGTCGAATTATTTTCAAGATTCGTCTTTAATGGCACCAACCGTACCCTCCGATGTTGGTTTTTGGATAAATTCTGGTTTTTACATGAAAAGTGATTTCCTCGTGAACTGAACAAAACACTCATTGAGAAATGAAGTAAGCCCTGGGTGCTTAGTCGTAGTCCTTAGTGTGATATTCTGAGAAACAAGGAACAAAGAGAAAGTGAACCTATTTAGTACGACAAATCTCAGCGGTTCAGACATTTTATATGATTGATAGGAATTCCAACACAACGGTGAGTTTGCATTAGATTGGGACTTCCCACTGAGGAAGGAATGATAAATTGAAACAGAAACATTTCCATATCTTCCGTTTTCAGACCTAATAAATAATTTACTATTCACTTCTTTTCGACTCAATTTGGAGGGGTTGCTCTGTTTACATTTCTTCTTGCATCTTGCTCAAAGAATTCCCAAGAATATCGTCTAGAGTTCCAAATACTCAGAAAAGTTTAAGATTTTTCTCATACTCGTGAGTATCAAAAATCTACTTACAATGCCCAACACCACCTTCCTTAGCCACGTGCTTTTTAGCTTTTGATTTAATGTAGTTTTCAATTTTATACGAGTAGACTCAATGGGATATTTAATTATTACAACAGCGACCTCACAAACTGATAGACGAAAAAATAAGTATCCCAGAAGTACAAAACACGTAGGGCAAGGAAATGTACACCATTAAAATTCCTTCAGAATTACCTCAAAACATTAACTCCTTTCAAACTACTAAAAATGTGATTTGTTTCGTAAAAAGAAAATCCACGTGCGTATAAATTCCGGAGGTAAGGTCGTCCAATGTGATTTTTATCTTCTTCTTAGTCCCAAACATTTTTCTCCCATTTCTCAAACAAAACGGTTTGAGTTTGAAACACATTAATCGTCGTTTCCTCTTTTCCAAGTTGTACAGGTACGTGTGGACGTTTCTCCCCTTAAAAGTCAAGGGACAATGGAAAAGAAAATTAATGCTTGAACATTTTTCCTTTTCTCCAGCTCATACCAGCATGCCCAGAATTCATGAAGTCACCGTCTGCTCAACATTTATCACTTCCGTGAATCGGGCCAGGCCTGCAAGAGTTTGTAGGACATACCTTCCAGCCTACCCTAAGATTTCATCTCAAACTACGAATTTTAGAAGCTCTCCAATCACTACAAGCTTAACAACTTCTAGCCGGCCACCATCGAATGTTTCCTTCAAACCTTCACAAGTTATTTCTTTCTATAAGCCAATTATTGCCTTAATTCAAAATTCTGAAGTTATTAAAGACCCGGGTCCAATCCATCCTTCCCCTCACTATGAAAAAGATTATCGCCTTAAGAATTCCGATAAATTAAAACCAGGGATGGAATACACCTTTCTGACTCCAGACCGCCAAACAGAAAGCAAATGCTTAAGATTTAATAACCGAATCCTAAATAAAGTTCGACTACTTCTTCAAACGAATATTACTTCTCGACTGTTACAGCGCCTCCGAATTTGGAAGAACTTTCATTAGTCCAAATATATCAATCTCAACATATATATTGTACACATTTCATAACAAAAAGATTTAAACATAGAGCAGAGTGCTAAAGCCATGAGTGTGACTTAATATTAATATCGTTAGGCTTCTCTGAATATTAATAAATCCAAGGATTCATAAAATCACTGACTGAGTCCAATTCCTCTCACATACTCAAGTCATCATTTAAAACTAGTTCCTCCAGTTCCTCCCCAGAGTCGAGCCGGAGAATCTCATAAAAACAAAATAATTAATTAATCAACTCCTTCAATTTATGATCAGCCTGGAGTAACATATGCTTCACAGGGCTGCCTATTTACGACTATTCTCCGTGAGTATAACCATCTCTCAAGACAAATGTTAGCTCTTGAACTCTAAAATGCATTGCATTAGAATACAATATAATCTTAAAATCCAATGAATGGAGGCAAGGGAGCAACTCTTCGTCCTGAAAGTAAAAAACCGACGAAGTCGGTCCAGGGCGAAAATACAACACACCTAATATATTATTTCTCATCTCTCCTCCACATCTTCAAATCCAGTAAATTCTTGTCGCGTTATTTTAACTTAAAGACGAGTGTCGTCTTGAGCGACTTCTCACTCGATCTTTTCTTTCACCCTATGCTACATGTACAACGAGCGCGTACGTTGTCCGTCTATTCCATTCTTTGGGTTTTTTTTCTTGGTGCATAGGTTCACTTTCCTTTCCAGTCGTAGTGAAAGTCCCCCATTTATTTCTCTCCACTTTCTCCTAGCAAAAGAAACTCTGTCGAGAATAATAAGATCTCTGAGAACAAATGGACGAGCATTGACTGTAAATTTGGCCAAGTGGCGACAGTGACAGGTTCCAAAGAAAAGAATACAGCCATGCCATGCCATGCCGGGTTTGGGCTGAGTAGAGCTCTCCAAGTCTTTGAATATGTCAATAATGGCTTTCGTCTCAAGTAGTTAAAAATACTACTACCTCCTAACCAGGCCCTACATTCTCAGACATTTCATTATAATCCAACTAACGGAATGACTACAGACAATCCAATGCATTTCATCAGTCGTCTCAAGTCGCCTTTCTAAGACTAAGAAAGTTTCAGTCTTAGAAACCATTCTGTGTGTGTGTGTGGCAGACCTTCTTTAGGCAATGGCAGTCGTAGTATAGTGCCAATCCTTAGAGGAAAATCAGGAGGAAACAACGGGAACTGACGATTCTTTAGACAGAGACTTGAGTTTGAGAGAGAAACTTGAGTTCTAAAATAAATATGTTTACTTTCGCTTTTCCTTAATAGCAAAGCAGGCTGGAGGAGTTTTTGGCTGGTTGGCTAACCTTGTTGAAATGACATAAGAGTTGAGCCTCTTAGCCAGAAGCGAATGAGGTGATTGTTTAAGGAAACGCCCTCGTCTTTCTTTAGCTATGCAAGTCCATACTTCCAATGCCACGCCTACATTTCGATTGCTAATTAATATTTTTATTCTAGGTATCGTATCAAAACAAAGTCGATTCGTTGCAGTATGGTGGATACTGGTTGCTCTCGTTTCTTCTATTTCACGTGAATTCTATTCCTTGCAAACGAAAGTGAACTGAAAGGAAGAAAAGAAATAACTTTTAAAAAGACTTGCATTGAATCTAGCACAGAAACCATTTCATCTGCTTCATAATTTTATATTCGAATTCTAAATTCTGAATTTCTTGGGTGGTATTCGAAGAGCAGTCAATCGTCATGCATTTTTCATACTTGTTCTCCAAGAAATTGGAGCTAGGTACGAGAGAAATTTCGTCACTTGAATGATTTTTTATTATTGAGTAGAAATATTCGAATTTGTACATTTCTCAGTCTTACTACTTCCCCTGTACTCTCTTCCGCTCCAAACACAATTATTTCCCCCCATACACATCCAAATTTTCGTCTCTTAATCTCATCACAAGGTTAGCGAAGCGGATGCTCCAGTGTAAGGGTACTCATATCGTCCTGTTTTCCCAGGAATTGAATGCACTTATGTATCCATTTGGACTAACCTTGTCATGATACATGAGCTTAAATCTGATCAGAACCCCTTCTTCATCCCTTTCCCCACCACCCAATTGAAGAGAATGAATTTAATTCAATTTCGTCATTTTCATCTCTACCGTCTCCAGTGATTCGAGTTTGAGATTCAACTCCAAATTACTAAATTGCACTACCTGCTTCAACGTATATGGCACAAGGGCAGGTTAAGAAGTGATCCCGTAGAGTAGAATATAATTTTATCGAGCCTGGCCCTGAGTGCACCACCCTATTCAGGATTGAAACAATCAGAATACACTGTGGTATTTCAAAATTCGTCGTGAGCATGATGGTTGACATTATCTTGTCTGACTTGGTCTTGTTCGAACAAAAGAGAATCATGCTTAATAATAACTATTAGCGCAGTAATTATTACTTGCGCTATTTACTCAACATACATCATGCTTCCGGGAATAAACTGTATTGTTAAAGCCTCCGATAGCGTTGTCTCCAATGCCATCCAAAATCAATACGATATGTACGCGCCCCGGAAGCAATTTCCTTACATTGCAATTCGAATGCTACTTTTGTAAGGATGGATACACACAACCATTTGTCAGTCTAATAAAATTGTACAAGAAAATTCTTCCCAAAAATTGAATGAATTTTTTAAAACACGTTTTAAATGTTTTTAGACTTCATCACTACTTCAGAATGTTGTTATACTCGACCGAAATTTGATTGGATCGTCTTGTTACTTTCTGAAACAACTGAGGCATTGAGTGCAAATATTTGAATGACGAGTCTGAGTCTTAGATGAAAATCCTGCCCAGGAATTGGTCTACGTTAAAAACATATTGCGCCCGGAAGTCTTTCAAATTGAGATTACTCTCCTCAATATTCGACAAAAACATAGAAACTTTGAGCAAAGTATCTCGTTAGAGCAGAAGTTACCTCAAAAGGTAGCACAATAGCATTGTAATATAAAATGTACGTTTCCAAACAGTTGAAAGCCAGGAATATTTGAACAACATCCACTCTTTCTACTAATACACAAGTGAACAAATAGCTCTCTCTCTCTCTAGAATCCGTAGACTTTGCTTGTTCGAGATTATCGAATCCGGCCACAATGCACACTGTGAAAATCAAATTTCCTGTTCAGGAATTTACAAACCCACTCAGTCTGTTCATCCTTCTAAAATTGAAACGGAAAGGTTGGTTTTCTTCAAGTAACATTGTACATCCTCACTAACCCAACTTATTAATTCGTTATTTACATATTTACTCAGAAACTTGGTTTCTAATTAGTTCTTAGTCCAAATTAATTTTTTAACATTTTAAAGGATAACATTTTGCGAATTCGTATTCCCTAACCTCCATATGCCGTGGGATTTGATATTGTCGACGTAGACACCTGTAAGATGAATTCCGAAACCAAGTGACCACTTAATGTACCCCTTGATCCCAAAAATATAAAGTTAAAAGTTAAAGCAAACAGTTGATTCGGTACAAACATAAACAAACAAGAACTTCTAAAACGTAATACTATCTAGTATGCGCATACATATTCCCTTGAAGCTAAATAAATGGGGATGATGGGATCCTTTTAAACTATGTCGTTTAAATTCTAAATGTGACCCAAGACTTTATATAATGCATACTTTTCTTCTGAAGCCCTTCGGGCCATGACTTTCGACTTTCTCTTTTCCACTTTCAAACAACTCTTCCACGAGCAGGATCAGGAGAATATTGAAAATTCAAAACAATATTTTTCCAACATGATCATCAGTCAACAAAGTGAAACAGGAAGGACTTTTTTGCCATACTGTACTGTAGCCCTCGTCGTGTGACACTAGACAGAGTGCGTTGAAGTACGTTCAGAGATTAATATCATAATGTTTTCTGGGTGCTCGCATGGGATATATCTCAAACGACTCAACACATCAACTTTTTTTTTTCAAAGCAAAACCTGAGATAGGAAAAAGGGTTGCACATACGTACAATACAAGGCACGAGGATGAAAGCCGTGAGGGAAAAAATAAAAGATGAAAAACAGAAGCAAGGAAAAGTAATGCATCGTTTATCTCCTCAGGTCATTTTTGATATTATTTTACCAAGACTAGACTGGTGAAACTTCGTAGAGATACGGAGTCTACCTTTCTACTTATTTTCATCTTCTTTCACCGTATGGTCCATGCCCTTCACTTTAACACAGAGAAAAAGTACATAGTGAGAGTGCTGGCGTGGCTTATTTATTTCACAACCAAAATTGTTTGAATAAAAAAATATTATATATGCAGGGTCAATGCAGCATAACATGCGCGCACACGCACCGCGCACTAAATGCATATCGAATGGTAAAATCAACTAATCCCCCAACTAGCAAAGTTAACGACATATGTACATACACAATTACAGCGGTATATTCCTGGTAAAATAATCAGCACATTTTCGAAACCTGAGATTGGAAAACATCAAAAATATTAAATTGTTCAGAAACGTGTGCAGAGACGGCAGCACTAAAATGTCAATTATGAACAAAGGAATTAATCAAGCTGTATCGAGTGGGTTATCCGAAAGAGTTGATGCTTAGTTTACTGAATTTGACACAAACTTCTCTCCTAAATCTGTTCAGAAACTTTTGGTAATTCGAAGTCTGGTCGTAGTTAGTTTTTTTAATTTTCTGGAGTATTCCAAACCTGGGGGGAAAGCAATTATTGCCTTGCACTCCACCACCACTGCTAAACAATTTTTCTACGTTATTGTTATTATGAGTGGTGTATAATATTATTGTCGGTCTCTGAACATAAATTAAAGCAAGCGGCAAACTAAAGCCATGCACGCAGAGTTACGCAGAGTGGTGACACAACTGTGTTTTGGATGGACTTCCAAATGTTGTCCTCGATTGTTTTAAAAAATTGTACAAAAATTGACTTACCAGCTGCTAAGGTCGTGGTCACGGCAAAGACAAGTATGGCCACCAGCCAGAGCCCTGCCCATAGCCTTGGTCTCATGCCCTTGAGCTCAGGGCACGGACTCCTGCGGTCAACTCGACTCGCAATCTCCTGAATAATTCCCCAGGTCAAAGAACCAAAATCGAAAATGAAAAGAAAAAACCCCGACCCAAAACAAATTAGTAATCGAATAAAATTTTCCGGTCTTACTTACGGATATTTTCACAACTTAACTACTTAAATACTAAATGTTAAATACTATGTGAATGTATGTATGTGCACTGTTAAGTAGTTACTGTACTGGATTTTCGGCTGGATTTCCTACTGACACGGACTATGACTAACTAAATCCTACATCTACAGCACTGGACTAAAGTTTTCTAAGAAGTTAATTCTCCTTAGATCCAGATCATAGTCGTCTTTCTTTCTAATCTCAAGCGTACAGGTAATTTTGGCATGATTCCCATCGTTTCCACTCACCGCACCCGCACCCGCACTACGGATACTATGACACACTTCTCTTCCACTTTCTGTATAATACGTAAAACCTTTCCTTTAGGTTTTCTCTTCCAAGTTCTTCCTCCACGAAATGACATTGGATTTGAAATTGAAACTGCCATTCATTCCAAGAAGTATGAGAGAATGAAGGGTAACAAATGAGCCCATTACCAACACTATATCACACTCTCCAGGACTCAACTCTTGAATTCAATGACACAATTCTCTCATTTCATTTTCATTTAAGACTTTTCGCACACCAGGATCTAGGACTCATGGGGTGACTTCCACCTTTCTCGGATGCACCCGCCCCGTGCACAACGAACATGTGTTTAAGTTTCACTTTTTAATCAATTCAATCTAATATGTAAAACCTTGAGAAAATTTAAATATATATGGAGGGTAAGACGATTTCTTGAAAAAGTGACCGGAAAGTCTCAATTTGTCGTCCAAGTCCAGTCAAGATTCAATTCTCCCCGGACTCCGAAAATGTGAACCCGGCATGGAAGGGTAGAAAAATATCAGAGATCCCCAGTCCCTTTCAATCCGGAAATTACCGGAAGGTCTCAATTTGGTGTTCAAGTTCTGTGATGCAACGTTTCAACTTTTCGAACTTGAACTTGCAACTCAAAGATTCAATAGTTCTGAAGCTTAGAGAATTTCCTCGAAAATTAATCCAATAATGCGGTTAGTCCAGCAGGACTCAACATTTCTTAGGAAGGAAGCCAATGAAGAAAATATTGAAGTCTTTTTCTCAACGACAATTTCTGCAAAACCTCCAGTCTACGACCACAGAATTCAACGGATAAGTCTTTGCTTTTTAAGAATTCAGCTGCCCGTAAGTATTTTCTGGGATATCTGGCGCAGGCCGTGCAAGAACTGCATCATTTTGAAAGTGAACCCATAGATCCAGATTTTTTGAAGAAAACTTTTGCTGTGTACAGATCACTTTTGCGAGTAAAAACACAGAGTATGTTACAGAAAGTATGTTTTGTGTATGCGTGGAATTCTAACCAAATTCAATTACATAGACCGTGAGCAGTATGGGTCCAAAACCCAAGTGGTAGTTTTTTAAAGAGTCAACTCAACTCAAAGTATTTGCTTTTCTGGAATTGAAACCTGAGCCCAATCCACTTTCCCACTTTTACACACTTTCTCTTTTCGTTTTTTGAAAGAGGAGGATTTTCATGTACCTAAGAAAGAATCCTCTAGTCAAGCACGAATTGTAAACTAAAGTGCACGTCACCACCTACTAGAATATTTAAAGTATGAGAAGGGAAACAGGTAGTGAAACACGTTTGAGTGGAGAAATTGCAGTTGAGTTCAGTACTGGTACACAGAAGGATGTACACGCAGGGTACATCCAACTGACTTCCTCAGTCCCTAAAACCCGAATGCGGGACTTTCTCTTTTTGCCTCCGACTTTTCACGTTGGCAGAAAAAATACAGAAACCCATGCAAGGAAAGCACAGCAAAACCGTCACCGTACACCAAAACCGGGAAATGGAAGTTTACTAGTCTTAACCTCTCCTGTAGGTTTATCGGCTACGGGGTTGCAATTATGCTCGGCAATTGAACAAGTAAAACGAAAGCGATTCATCACGGAAAATTAAATTTAAAGACGTTGTTCGTTAATCTTAATAAGTTATTATGAACTTCTGAAGCCCATCGAACATCGCGTCACACACATCTCGCACATCGAGTCTTCGAGAAGTAACCAAGTATGTTGGAACTGGACAAGGAGTATCTCCTTATAAATTCGAACAGAAAATTAAAATGAGAAGTCTATTTTCAAAATTTTAGAAAGTATCCAGACTTATTACAAGAAATGATAAAAAATTAATTTTAGAAAACCCCCCAGTACATTGAAAATAGATTCTTAGAAAATATCAGCTTTGGTGAAATTAGATGAAGGTGAGGGTAACCACATTTACGAGACAGTTGAGGTAAAAATGTTCTTGAAAATTCTTTTTTCTGAAGTTCTGAAGCTGTTTCCAAGAGGAATATTAAATTTTCTGAAGACATTGGTGAACGACTACAGTTTAGTTTGTAGAAGATCAAAATCTTGATTGGATTTCCAATGACACATCACAATAACCTTCCTCTAGATCACTTGGCACCAAACGCACAGTGGCAACCTTACATAATGGCCACCAAGTGTCTGCGTTCCTTTCAATACCTACGTAATCAAGTACAAAAAAGGCCCACTTCCAGTCCAGTTTCCAGCCTAACACTACCACTACCAGTAGGTAATATATACATTATAGTCTAGACCATAGTGTTTCTTTCTAATATTGTAAAGAAACGAAGCAAATTCCAGCTCTGGTGGAAATTCCTTCTCATCGGAGGCTTTCTCCAGACCACCACACTCGCACTTTTACTCTTTTATAGTCTTGGAACTTGAATGGACTCGACGGTAGTTTGAGACGGACGTGAGTCAGTCTCAGTCCATTCAGCACACAACATTGGCAATGCTAGTTCCTCAAGCATTATGAACCTTACCTATTACCCTTCTTCTCCTTCCCATTAAAATGAGAGTCAAATCCTTGTCGGTCGAGGCTCACAAAACTAAAGAGACGAAGGAGAAAGTGTTGGACGGACGAGAGTGGTTCACAATGTATGTCTTGTTCCACGTTTCCCCGATTTGGGGAAAACTCAACTGGATAGGTGGAGGCCTGACAGGAATTTACAATTCCCCCACAAGGCAAACCTCTACTCGAATACCTCACCACAATAACAAGTACAAGAAAAAGTAATTCATTCAAAAGGAAATCAAGAACTGGAATTTAAAACCACCGCAATGTCAGTTATCCACGGCATAGTGTTACAGGCAACCCTTTACCATTCGCTATGGTGAGGACTGGCAGAATATGGGTGATAGTTTCTTTAAGGAGGTTTTCCTCAACTGAAGCTTTTCTCAGTTCCTTTCCTAGGGCAATTGGGAGCCTATCCCCTTATCTTCAAAAAACAATCATGTGTCATCATGTGTCTTATCGATGATGTCACTTGTTGCATTAATTTAAATTAAACGTTCTTTCACTTTGAGCAGTTTTAACCCCATCTGTACTAAAGTATATAAACTTTAACGACGAATCAATTTAATTGAGCCGGGACTGAAACTTTCACTGTCATTTAATTCATTTATTTAAACCCGAACTAGATGCTAATAATGAATTTGTAGGAGATCAACCCATTTCTCAAACGCAACCTATTGTATTCGCATAACTGAAAACATGCAAACCGAAATATTTCGTCATGTTATCCTAGAACGGCACCCTCTTTATTTAGGAAACCTTTGCATGCTGCATTCATCCACCCGCCCCCAAAACATGGAATATTTTGAGTCAAAAACTGAATCTTAAATTGCCTGCCAATGCAGGTGGTAGTCATAGTCAAGTTAAGTTAAGGCCCAACCCAAGTCAAAACCTTTAAAGGAATCACATTACGTTTGTCAAAGAGAAAACAAATGTAAAAAGGTAGGTAGCACGAGTACTTATGCCAGCTTTTATGATTATTACACTAGTGCTCGCAATGCATTGCTTCTACTACTACATACAATTGACTCTATTCTATTCTACTACCTTACACTTTCCGAATTCTAAATCCAGACATAAACACACAGAGAGCGACACAAACTCAAAGAACACAGTCATAAGGAAATAGAAAGCTTTCTCCAAGAGCTATCAAGTCAATTTCAATGGAAAACCCGCCTTGCCTTATTTACTTCAAATGCCTTATTCTTTATTACTCTTTTGCTTCCCTTCCGACCTGACCGACCTCCCTCCTCCAGACCCAACAACTCTGTCATGCAAGATTCACATTAATAAAAAACACTAAAATCACTCTAAATTGTAGTCTCCCATATGGCTATGTAAAGCAACGGCAGTTTGAAAAGAAATTCGTCTGGTCCGGTGTAGTCCAGGTCTATTGAAAAAAATTCTGTAAAATTATATTTCCCAATCATTATACTTTAAACTAAAATACCTAATATTCATATCACGAACAGGCAAGCGATCGCTATCAAGGAATTTTCTTGACTGGTGTGTTTTCCAACTACTGTGGGCATCTCCCCTGAAGCCCAAAGAAAAGCTAACACATTCACGAATAACACGACTTGACCTTGTCTCAATTCAATCAAATTAATACAGTCAGGAAACCCAAACCTTCCGACAAAAAGGTCAAAAATGTAAACAATTTTTAATATGAGCTATTTTCCGAGCCATAAATAAAGAGCCTACCTTTTAGGAAGTCAATTCCTTTCACGCTAAGACTTGAAAACGATTCATAAACTGACAAAGAGGGAAAAACATGAACGATAATGTTAGAAATGAAAAAATGTCTGTCTCTGTGGATAGTCCGAGCTGAACCACCCAACCTTTTTCTCAAATTTATCCGCACACTTACTCAGTAATAGCAAGATGGGAGAGGTTTAATAAACTGTAGTTTATCTAAATGATTTTCCCTTGAATCGAATCGAATCTCGTGGATCTTTACCACTCAAACTCCCGACTGCTGTAGATTTTACCTTTCAAACTCGCCAAAACTCGTCGTTCCACAGGGTGCATTTCGTAAATGCTCTTTTACAACCGTGGTAGCAAATGTCTATTAGAACCACGTAAATTCCATCCCAACACCATCATGTCCAAAAGAGCTTTATATTGGTACTTTCAGTCCCTACTTAAATACGAAACAACATTTGGGTGCTGGTTCTCTCCGTTTCCTCCATTTCCCCTTCGAGCTAATCCATAAAAAAATACGACGCTCATATCCTCGCCAGTCAAGTTTCTTCAGCATAAATTGCACGGAAAATGCCAATTTCGGGTCAAGGATTATCTCCACGACTGTACTCTGTTCGACCCTTAACAGCAAGGCCAAGTCTTGCCCAGCTTTTTACACCAAGGATTACTGCCAAGTGCTTCCCAGACACTTATTTTTCAAACTCACTCCTATGTCCGTCTTGAGTAAAACTAAAACAAATGGGAGAGTAGGGGTCACTTTCTTGTCTGAATTCGCTCGAATTAACATAAGGCGCACGAGAAAATGTCTATGTACAGTTCTACATACGACGAATCCCATTTCAGATTATGGAGTTCACGCCTATTCAACTTAGACAAATACACGAGGTGTCCAGAGAATCAGATTTACCCGCTTCAGCTTTCGTTCGAATATCTGATGCCATCAAATTAATACGTTCACAGAAACCAGAATCCGATTTTGTCAGCTCAGTTAATCATGAGAAATGTCAGATTCAAATTACGGATTATCGGAACTGAAATTTTGACGTCAGAACTATGACATGACGTAAAGTTAGTTTTCTAGAATAGTCCCTTCGATGTTACTTTCTATTTCGGTATATCCAATGTCGACGCCACCAATTATATAGATTTTAATTCTAAATCAAGGTAAACCTACTTAAGTTACATGCCTCGTCGATTCTTTAAATGTGAAATCACAAAAATGAGGTAATTAATTCGTATCAGAAGTTAAAATAGTAGCAATGCCCAAAATATTGCGTTTCAGATGTCCATCCCGGATCTAGCAATTACTTGAGCAAACCTTGAAGTTGACTAAATTACGACAGGAGAAAGGGAAGGGGGAAACAATACAATAGAAGGTGGACGGATCATGACATAGCCTAATAACCTAGCCGGATTTTCCTCTACATGAGCAAATGAACTAAAAAGACCATTCATAATAAACCAACTCTAACTCATTTCCAGCATGGTGCTATAACTGTTATCTAAATGCATTAGACGGGAAGGAAATTTTTTACTACCTGCCCTGGTTCTGAACAGAAAGAGAGAGAGATAGAATCATACGCAACGCAATCCAAGCTCAAACAGTGGCATAAATGCGGGTCGCTCCTGAAAGTGTCGTAATACCTACATGACATGTGCTGGTTGTTCGAAACCTCAAGGCAATTTTTGAATTTTCTAACTCTGACGAATAATATTATGACTTCCCATTCCATTCCATGTCGACTCAACTTCCGCTCGCTCTAGTCCCGTCCTTCAACTTAAACTTAAGTCCAAGCCGTAAAAAGTTTTTCCATGCCTTCCCTTACTATTGAAAAGTCGTCAAAACAAAACTTAAAGAAGAAGAGCTTTAAACTAAAGAAACTAAGGTGGGGTTTGAGTAATACCGACCGACCCATTTCCAAGTGTAACTTCGAACATTAAAAGTCAATTAAATCATATTTAACGCTCAGTCTCTACCCAGCGTATGTTTACGGGGAATGGGATGATTCCAAAGGATTAGAAAAATCCCTGCCCGCCGCCCGCTCTTCGAAGATTTCAATCCAAAACGTCCAACTAAATATGCAAATAGAATTCATTCCAAGGAATTCCCACCAACTTTAAGATTTGTTTTTCTCATTAAAAACTAAATTAGGATTATGTTTATGTTTGCAATAGTGCTCAGCAGACCAGTTTCATTATGGTCACCTAAATTAATTCGGGTCAGCCAGTAGAATGATTTGGAACACAAAGTAATTAAAGTTATAAGTTATAAGTTTCAAAATTTGAATTAAAGCTGATAAATCCTACGTCATCCGATGTACAGAACAAGAAAAAACAAAATCACATTTGCAATGACCTTCTAGAGAAACTCTAGCAAATCTGATTTTACCAAAATTTGAATATTTTGAACAGGACTGAGGTGCGCTTTTACTTTTAACCTGAGTCAAGAAAGTGAATGTGAGGTTTCAGTAATTCGAGTCTAACCTATCGTATCCTATCCTAAGCCCCTTTACCTCTCTTGATAATCGATTTTCTTTCTACAGTGGAAAACTAATAAATAGGACGAAGCAACTCAAACCAACTGACTATCTATATCTGGGTTACTTATGATACATATCATATTATCCATCTCAAAAAGAGATAATAGTCTGATGCCCACCTTGGTTCCTGTCAAAACCGAAAACGAAGCAGAAATGGGGCGGTGGACGATTTCCATCTACATATGCTGTGTTACGTTCCATATACCTGAAGACATTCATTCAATTTTTTAAGGAAGGCTAAACCTAAACCTACAAAGTCCAGTCTAGTCCATAGAAATTGGATGATGGGAAAAGGAAATCATGGTTTTGGCTTTTTCTTGAAACTTACGCAACGTTACGTAACGGATACACACATAACACGAAAGTACAGACAGGTTCAAAGTAAAAGTCATACTAGAACCATAACCATGAACCAACCAAGAATGGGCCTAGTCATACTGTAACTGTCTACGTTACGTAGTAGTGTTCAGTGCACTCTCAAAGTCATAAATCACAATTTGGTGGGAATTACTTGGCCAACCACCTGCTGGGAAGATTTTCCTCTCCGCTATTTTATTTTTCTGGCTTAATACATTTCAATTTAGAAAAGAGAGGAGAAAACCTCCCCTTATACTAGTCCCTGCCATTTGCCCTAAGCCACCTATAACTTATCTGGGTATTTCATCTCAGAGACATACACACAAAAATACAAATACCCACATCAGACACACGTACTTACGTACGGACGTACACATAATGGTCTAAAACCTTCCGAAACTCCTGTCGTGTGTCTTTCACATGATATTACGAGTTTACGACGCTTTGCGATAAAGTCGTTCAGCGATACTGTCCGACGATAACCTCATCCCTTCCACATAATATTTCAAACACAATAACTTACCACGCTCCTAAAAGTCTCTTTCAAATAAACTCTCGCTACGACGAAAGTCAATCGGATTCCGCTTCTTGTTTCGTCGTCGTCCTACTTTAATCGATTCTGTGTCTATATTATTTAGTAAGAAAGTTTGGCATAATGTCCAAGTCGACTGGACAGTCATGTCATGAGTTTACCGATTATGGGTCAGTCGCTCTAAAGTTTTAGACTTTTATTAAGTTCGTAAGTTCCACTAATACTTCGTATAATTTTAATATCGACATTCGTCATTTGTCGTAATCTGATATCTGACAACTTCAAAAATATCAGATCGTAAGGATAAAATTGAGTGAATTAAGTCTCAAAACTTCATTTGTGCACTAGTAAAGAGTATTAGGCTATTCAGTACGGCTTGTCAGACTCAAAACTACCGTTAAATAATCACATGTGCAAAATTTAAACCCGTCCGAATTTAATCTCCTATTCAATAATGCCCTTTTAACGTTAGGCAGAGCTGAATCGTGGTAAGTCATTCATTACTTTAGGAGTGTTCCGTAAAGTTTGTCAACGTTTTATGAGTTTCTTCATGCAGTCATTAGAGAAACACGAAAGTACCTAATTTCAAAGAAATGGGATGACTAAATAAGTCATTTGATTTCAGGTAGAGAATTACGCAATCACTTCCTGCTTTCCAAATTAATTCGCTCCATGAACCCAATTAATTAATTCATAGGAAGCATTTTCCAAGGAAACCTCAGTCTTCCGTAAGTGTCAAATCCCTAGAAAAACACAAAAGTAAAAACTCTTGGCTACCTTCAAATGAGTGATTTGTCACTTCGACCTCGCCTCGCCTACCTTTCTTCACTTCAATGCTTGGTCTTTAGCCTTCTCGACATGACATTAGCAAAATTTAACCTTGCAAAATTCAAATGCAGATGTGACCAAAAGTGAAAGTCCTGGAAGTAAAGGGAGAAAGTGAAAAATCGTAGAATGAAAAAGAGCACACACACTTCTCTTTACCTTCCAGTGGCAGAGGGAAAGCGTGAAAAGTCAATTGGAGCCAGGAGAAGACAAAGTGAGAAAAAAAACCATGTTTTTTTTTCGACGAGATCGAAATCCATTAGACAAATTGAGTCTTGATTGTCGGCACAGCACAGCACAGCACCACCGGTTTTCTCACATATTTTCTAAGTTAAGAAATGAAAGACTGCCGCCTTTCTCCCGATTTTCTTCTTCATATCACTCACGCATTTTCTACATAGACTTACATAACGCGCTTGAGGCCTTCGAATATTCATTTTATACTCAGAACTCAATACCAAATTACTTCACTGCATTGCAGATTGTAACTGCTAAAACCTCAAACAATGGGTGGAACCTGTGCGGCAACGTACATTAGTCAAACTATTTAATTCTTGAAGCTGACTAGGTCAAGTCATAAAATTGTCGAAATCTCGAATTGACATTTGTACGTGAATTCTGTATTACAATATTTCAATTTCATACTGGATTCCGATTTTCAATGCAGTTGTCGCATCGGTTTAAGATCTAATATTGTGACAGCCGCTAAAAATACATAATCTTGACTCCCAGTCCCAATCCCAAAGAAATTATGTAATAACTTGGGCAGAGATAATTATACAGAATTATGAAGTTGGGCGGGAATACATTTTGAGCACTTTGTAAGTTAAATAGTGTTAAAATATGAAGTCGGAGTGACGGATCGATCCTTTCAATAATGCTATGTTGCACGGAAGCCAAAGTCAAGCTAAAACCGAGCGCCAAATTTACTATGGTATCGTAAATAGGTAGAAGAGAGAAAAACCGGACGGAATCAGTTCTTCCGTTCTTAAACATTCTTCCGCTCGGATGAATGACGAGACTACAAATTGTCATCATCCATTTTTTAACACGCAGCCGGAAGAAGGTTGACAAAAGCTTTTTACTCCCTCAAAACCCTTTCTTCTCCTTTATGTACTCTTCCACTCACTTCTTCAAATCTCAGAAGACTAGAGAGGTTTTTTTGGAGCCAGCTCGAGCTAGAGAGTCAAAGTTCACCACACTCCAATGCACAACGTAGTAGAGTTATGTGAGACAAGTCTTTGTAAATATTACGAAGCAGACTGCAAAGGTAGCCTTCTACTTTCCTAGTGGCCTTTGGAAATTTACTTTATGTACTTAAGAAAAGTCAAGTCCGCTTAATGCTTTTCAAACCTAAGTGAAATCCTGCCCTACTGAACTCAACCGGAGAAAGCTGGATTCACTGACTCACGACGCTAAACAAAATGGGAAGAAAGCTAGAAACGAAAAATACAGATTAAACTTGTTCTGGGCGACCGGGCTCTGGCTACAAAATTGAGATATCGTGTTACAGGTGCTACCCCCTTACACATAATTCCAAGCCTGTGCTAGACTACAACATATGGGGAAATATTTGTTGTCCGTATTTAGGTGGTCAGCCGGTCACACCCGGAAACCTGTCTATGAGGTACAGATAAATTTCACCGTTTGTTTAAATGACTTCAGGAGGCTGTCACCACGTGAAGGGGGTCGCTCGACCTGGTTTCCTTTTTTACATCTAACAGTAATTCTGAGAAAATCATTAGAACTATGAATTGTGAATTAAAACATCAACGCCAAGATAGCCGAGTGTGACGAAGCTAATTAAGAAAATATGGGGCTTCGCCCTTTGTGTAGTAAAATCTCATGATATAGGCATGACCTCATCTGCATTCCTTAATTAACTTGGATTATTTTATGTTTAAGGCTCCTTAGCCTGGGATCCCCGCCGGGGAATGAGTTAATAGATCCCAGGACCTAAACCGCAATTTGGAAAGTTTTAATGGGGAAGAATGAAGGGCGGTGGCTTTGCAGGGCATAAAACTCTTTTCCGTTAAATTAACTCACTAATCTCAAGGGAGGCAATTAAGTCTACAACAACGTACATAGTCAAATACATTACACGAGACAACTTAACAATTCTTTCAGGTCAAGGCAAAATTTACAATATTTACTCACAGTTCAAAATCTTTTGGCTTTTATGTCACAGACGGAAAATAATCCGTCTAAACCTCTGTTGAGCGACCGCATTCAGAAAGACTTCGCCGCAGTGTTAAAGTGGTCCGGCAGTACAGAACACTTCGCGATGTTCGATACGCGCTCTATTAGCAAGTATGGACTCGACACTCCAGATGTCTCCCTATTAAACGTGTATCTTCGACAGGCTTTAATCTAATTATTCCGCTAACTTTCTAACTTATAAAATAGAAAGAGTTCTAGCTATGTTGTGGGACAAAATTATAGAAATGAACCATAAAATTAAGTTTTTGATTTAACACAGAAGCAAATTCTGTGTCAGAGTTTAATATCCCATCATCACACATGATAAATCTTTTGACCTGGAGTTATGGCATATCAAAAGAATAGACTTGTAGTGTGGTAAATTCTGTCACATAAAACCATCTAGTCAGTAGTGTAATGGTGTATGTTTACAAAGGCGGCTCGGGTTGAAAAGAAGCGAGGGAGGAAGTCAAGCAGTTAATTTCCACAAAGTAGTTTTCCTATCGCCTTGAATGCAAACACAAGAGTACTTTGTTCCCCACTACAAAATCCGGCCACGCCAGACCAACGCAGTTCCGTGATAGTTTTCGACATAATAAACCAGAAAAATACCCAATTAATTAGATCCTATTCAAGATGAACGGTCGTTAAAAATATTTCTTAACTGCGCTGAAATGGCTTTTACAAAAAAATCGAGTTTACTGCTTCAACTGCAAAATTTCCAAATTGACCCACACGAACAAACGCAATTATGTCCAGCCTTCTATGTCCAAGTTTTATTGATTTGCCTCAATTCTTGTTACTACAAATCTAATCTAATAGTTGACCACTGGAACAAAACTTTAGGTGAAAAATCAATCGTGGTGACCACCAGAGAAATTACCATTTTCGTAGGCTGAAAATCTATTTAATATCCCCCGCCAAGACAAACACAGTTATTTTCATACATCCAAGTATTTGCGAATAAGTTCAGAATTAAGGTCATGAAGGAGACTTCTAGTTTTGTCGACTTTGTCAAGAAAACCCGGAAATGAAGCAAATTAGTCGATCAATACAAGACAAGAGGAAACAAAGGGTAGATGGAGACAGGTATAAAATTGTCTTCGGAATCCTGATGAGCGATCATTAAAATAACAATGGAGAAAACAATCCGCGTCACCAACATAATACAGTGAGTTCGTCTTATCTTAATCTTATTCTAGTCAATGTGCTCCATCGCATTTCTACTTGAAAAGCGAACACGCAATTAGTCAAGCCGAATAAAATCAATGGAACTGAAGTTCTTGCAAATTACAGGAAATCGTCTGCCTGTCTGCTGAGGAAACTTAATTAAAATCAAATTCCACGTTCGCTCATTGATAAAGGTATGGCTATGATATGACCCGATTTAGTGGGAGTCACCCTAAACCACCAAAAGCAGATGTGCTCTAGTGGCACCGGCTACTTTTCAATGTGGTGTTCTCCGTATCAAAACAATCTTTTCCAAAAAATTTGAGTTGAACTTTACCTCTGGGCTCGACTGCAATCACGACGTACTCCAACCTTAGCCATCTTTACAATGTGTCAATGTTTTGCGGCACGAAACCACCTTTTGGCTGACTTCCCCCACCAAAGTAATAAATCATTCACGTTATCAATTCCGATTTTAATTGCTCAACCGAAAATGTAAATCATTCATGATGCCAATTTTCAGTTTTAATTACGTGTTTCCCACGACCTTGACTCAAAGGTATAAAATGTACTTTTCCAGGTACGGACAAACCGTTATAGAATTCTAGCGGTTAGTTATGTTTTAATTTACGATGTTAAAGCTACGTGCACGTCTTGTTCTACCCAGTAAAAATTTGCACGCAATGTTGTTTTGACTCTTTTGCCATTTGCCGCTCTCATATTTTTAGTCCCCCGTCAAATAAATTTTCGTAAGGTAGGACATGAGTCGAGATCATTCATCTTTGACTTGGTTTGCGTGAAATCTTATGTAAAAGAATTCATTGAAAACTTTAAATTTATGTTCCAGTCGAGGAGGTTGTATGAATTACGAGTCCCGCCCGGTTTAGATTTCATATCAAGACAAGACTACTAAAGGGAGGTGAATGTACAGAAATATGGAGCAAAGTACGGAAAGTATTCCTTTGTTTCCATTCCTACTATTGTATTTTGCAATTTCAAACAGTACGAGAGTACAAAGAAGTGCAAGGAATAACAATGTGGGTAATGCCCAGGCATGCGCCAAATAATATAGGTATCTCTCTCACTCACAAATTCGTAGAACAGAACTAAAATAACCAACCCTACGCACAAAACTACAATGATGAAATATCATTCAAAATTGATCAGCAACAAAAATGAAGTTGTTTGAATTGAAGACAATATTATATTCAAAAAGTACCTTTAAGTATACTGTATTTGTAAAGAATCCGAGATGAAAACTTCGATTTTTCGTTTCAATTTTAAGAAATAAAGTTTTCAACCAACTTGGAATTTTGGAAATTTTATAATTCCTTTCCTAAAATTAAACCCATTAGTTAAGAATATAGGGTAACCTAACCAAACTACCCTAACAAGTTAACTTATCCAATAGTACCTCCTATTTTACCAACGCACTTTACGACCACCGAACGAACCCTAGGAGCAAACCTAAACTAATATTTGCACAGCGCATCGCACACAAAAGGATACATTGTCATTGCTGTAGTGTCGCACACCCAATAATGGGAACGTAACGCCAAACCCGATATTAGCGTCATATGCAAACTAACCCAAAACTACATTGTATAAGTCAATACCCACCTTCATCACATCTAACATTTCATATCAAAATCCCAATATCCGATCCTCGAGTGTCTGAAGGAACAATTCAAACTCACATTTTCCTATTGTACTGAACTACACATATGTAAAATCATCATGCAAATCCAAGCAAACTCGGTTCAATTTCTCCTTCCAAACCCTGCTTAATGTCTTTTCTGATCTCTGATCGATCTGAAAAATGGGATGGAGGAAAAACTATAGTGTCATAAAAAATGTGGACGCTAACGCTGCTTGCTGACTTTGTCTCTAATCTCAATTCAATTCTAGTATAGTAATGGAACCACTAGATATGCCACCGAGCCGTGTTTAATTTAAGCGGAGTAGCACAGTTTTTCCCTCGTGTTCTCCAGAGATTACGTTTTCCTCACAACACACACACTATGTTTCAACTAGGACTTGACAGACGTTAGTAATTTACATGACAGGGTAGAGGACAACGCCACGTGGACAACCTCGTGCCATGTCGTGGTTGTCCTCAAATTTGCAATCTCACGTTCAAGTTTTTGGCCAGGAAGTTCTCACTTGGGAGCAGCATGGTGATGTTTTTGGTGAGCTAATAAAAAGCAACACACTGCTGAAAATAGTGCCAAAAACTCAATCATTAGCAACAACCGGACAAAGTTAAACCCGGATTTAAATATGACGAATTCTGTGGGGACCGACCCAGGCCAGCAATGTCATGTTTAGAAAATATAGATGCGCACATCGTGTGCCCGAGGGGTAAATCCATTATCATAGCGATGTACCACAATACAAACTTTAATACTTCTATTATGGATGAAATAACCTAAGAGTGAAAGTGAAAGTAAAGAAAGCTAAGCATCTAAAGATCTTTTCTTCTGTTGTCGTCGCATGCTGCGGAGTCTCATCTTCCATTCGCTACTAGCAAAAACAATGTTATTAATTTTTATATTGCGGGCACTCAATTCATTTTCATTTCCTCGTTAGACACCCGCTTGCCCCGTCTCTTTTGACTTTAAGCCTGGATTTCCTTCCTTCTAATAAATGACAGAAGGGAAAGTCAATGGTGAACTTACTTTATTGTTCCTCCGACGAGTTTCCCATCCACATGCTTATGTACTTTCCCTCCCTTGACGCCTCCAACTCCAACTTTATATCTTTCTCCGTTATTACTACATTTACAAAGTACCCCAGCCCAACCCAACCCAGAGTTTAGTTTAAGGCTACCTTTCTTCCAAGACCACCAAGACACAAAGGGATGTTTAAATAAATTACCTCCGGGCTGTCAAGGTGGGTTTATAACCACTCCACTACTTAGGACATAAAATACAAACAAAAGTAATCGTAGGCCTCTGAATGGTCGTGCATTTCAACTTCATTTTTCTATTCCGAAGAACATATGCATAAGAGAGAAGCCAAGATATATGTATAACACACTGTCTGGGAAGACCACATCCGTATTCCGACTTTAAATCTGTAAAGTTATTATAACATACATATGTATCACCCCAAGCCGGTTGTCTGGGACAGGTTTTAATGTAGTACACTTATCGAGCTGAAACGCGAAACATTCCATCAAGGCAGAACTCCAGCTGAGAAAAATTACATCTTTTAATTGGGTAAATATTCTCAAGGTCAGACCAATCAAAGAACAGACCATTTGAGAATTATTTTTCTCCTTAACCGTATTTCCTGCTGCGGGCAAGGGCATAACACCCAGGTAACAATAAATCCATTTATATTCCCAACTGAAAAAAATTCTATCCCAGTTCATGTTTTCAAGCCATTCCATATTCATATTACCTATCCATTTGCACACCAGACTGGAGAAGTCAGTGAATCATGAAATAACGAAGTTCAATGCCGTATCCATCGTACGCACGAATGTAGAATCTACCAAAATCCATAGAAGGAGATCTTCAGTCTGAGCCAAAAAAAAAAGAAATCCTTGGATCAAGGTTTTGAGACAGAGACTTAAATCGGACAACCCTACTGGGGCCTTCAAGTCAAACCTAGTCTCCAACCCATGATCTGCCGTGATCACGCATAAAACCACAAAAGGCTCGAATTCGAATACGCAGACACTAGAACACAGTAACCAAACCTAACCCTTCTATCCATTCCATTCTATTCCTTAGAAATGTTAACCACAATTCGAGTACTGTTCGAGCAGTCGGTTTCATTTCTATTAGAGAAACAGACGCAGACCCACAAGGAATACTACTCGGGAGTAAAATTCGAAACGAATTTTAGTATATGACTTTCATAATCTTTCCATTCGCCGTGGGAGCCAACGGTTAACCATTGGAACCAGCATCAGAGAAGGAACAAATCTGTGAAAGCAATAGGGGGAACAATGCTTCACCGTAGCGAAGCGATAAGGGCCACCTTAACCACTTTACAAAAAAGGGACTATTTAATATTAAGGATTCTCAAGTATTATTCTTAATTTCATTTATATTCTTAGACAGATTTTAACATTTTCTGAGCCTTACACCCGAGTCGACTTCCTTGTCGAACTTACGAGTCAGCGTCAGAGTCGTAGAACGAAGACCTGAACACAGAATCAAACTCTGTATGGTACGATACGATACTACGGCAAGAGAGGAAAATAATTCTGAAAGAAAGACAAGTCGTAAACCAACTGAACCCAACCAAAAAGCAACTGGGAAAATAAAATAAAAAATGAAATGCTTTGAAGTTGTAAAGAAGGAAAGATTGGAGACCTCAGTGGAGTCTGGAGCTTCGACAGACTTGTACTTGTAACCGTAACCAGACCAGAAACGTATAAAAAATGTCAAGACCTACTCATTTCTTGGTTTTCTCTATTCTCTTCCTTCAAATCGTACATAAAAGTACAACCACACAGAACAATACATAAATACCTGGCTATAACAATAAAGTTTAATTTTTGGTTTTCCATGTCAACTTAAGTTAAGACCAGTAGGTTGTACTAGTATTAAGTTGTACAACAAAACACATAGAGGTAAAGACCGTACGCAATTTGCATTTTCTAAAGCCTTCTTCATCTAAAAATTTGAATTTGGATAAATTATATTTTCTAAGTCCTCATAGTATAAATTATGCAATATTGATACACTCCGTGGTCTCTGCTCTATAGGTAACGTACTACATGGTGTATGGACTATGAATTAATATGCAGTGGTATTGTGTGAATGAACACACATAACAATTTTAACTGAAACGAATTCAATTATTCCAACTTCACACTCCAGGGTTAAACTTAGTATTTCCTTAGCAAGTTAAATCAAAACCCCATTAATTATGAGTTATCTTCATTCATAATCTGATAATATAATTTAAATCTTTGCAAGCGTTCATTTCTCATGTTTTAACGACCAACGCGTCGTCTAAGGCGAACATCAAAGCCGGCCGGAGGTTAAAGCTCACAGTTACACTTAAAGCCTTCCCGGGTTACGTAGCAATTTTCTTCGAGGCAAAATCTCGTCGTCTTTACCTTACAAAGACAACTCAGATTACAAAGCCGCGGAACAAGACACTTTCATTCCGTGCCATCCGTGCTATTCTTAACCCTGGCCGAAAGGAAAATCACCAGATTTTACTTCAAAGGAAAGTAGTGGAAATAAAACCTCCTTACTTTCTCCCGGAGAAAGAAGCTGAAACGGTTAAGAGTTCATTTGAAATGAGATCACAATGCACTAACTCCCAGTCCGCATCCTCACCTTCTCAAAGATGATAAAATGAATCTTTAAAGATGATGACGGAATGACGACAAGACAAACCAAAGGAAAGGAAAGGAAAACCCAAACCCAGTCTGATATCAAACTCAAAGCCGAAATACCCGAACAAAATTGAAAAGTGAAAACAGAAACTTCGCATCACCTTACGGATACGTACGAAGGATTTTGGCTTTTATGAGTATGGGCTGGAGTGAAACAAAATATCTGCGTATACACACCTACGTACGTACATATTCACTTTCCAATTTCACTTTAGTCTCGGCTTACAATTTTCGCTTAATAGGGATGACACAGACAGGAAGCCAGGAAGGTAAGTACAGCATTTCGGGTCACACAAGCTGTTAAGGGCATTGAAGTTTATTTTACAATACACGAACAGTATGGCAGAACTCTTTCTATTTGCCTCTTGATTATCCACAGATTCAACTGGAGACTGTGAGTGGAAATTACTTTTCTGAGCCAAACTGACTGAGGTTAATATGAATGTAATCTCAAACGAATCATCTCTAATTACAAATTTCGAAAACATTGACGTTCTCTCATATTTATCGCATCGGAAATCCGAAGGTGGATCCTCCAAACTGGAAAGAGATACAAAATCAATTACAGAAACCTCCAAAGGGAAACCAACAGGGAGAATTTTGTTGAAAAGTGAGCAAACCGTACAAGACCTCACTTTTCTTATCATTTCAACAACTATTAAACAATTGGTCTCTTCTCTGGGACATACGTGTCGAGGTTTGCGGTTTGTCAAAAATCGTCACAGGACGATGGCGACATCGTCTCTAATAATTACGAGTTCTGAATAAAGGTGAGATTTGATATGTTTGTGTTTCGCCCGTGAGAGCAACCACGAGTTCGAGGTGTCGTTTTCTCTCATCTTCATAATGACGTCGTATCATGTATCACCGCTGTAAGGGCTTCAATTCCAGTCTAGCGTCGTGTCATGGATTTCGAGATCAAAAGAGTATTGTTTTCAAATCTAAAACCACATGGTGAACCCGTCACTAGAAATACTTAGAAGGAAGACACCTGAAACCAAATGGGTACATGTGTCAAGCAAACAGGATAGAATTATAATTGGATGAGCTAAAATCAAAGTCATGTGGAAAAGTCATGTGGATATAACACGTATTAATACTAGAAAAGATCCAGTAATTTCAGCGTATTAAAAAGACTAAAACATCAAATTACAACTCAAATTTATTCAAAGTGTACGATAGAATTCACAAGTATGATTGGAAACAAATATACACCAATTCATTTTCTTATTAATTCATAACCCCAAATTAAATGATTGATTACAACGAGTTTTCCCTTTCTTTTTAAACTATCTTGCTTTTCCTGGAATGCCTCTTGCAAAAGTTAGTACAATAAATCGTGACGACTTAACTCGACCAAGGCATCCTGAAATTCTACATATAAAAATCTCTTCTTTGGGCTCAACCTCTGACCTTATGAAAATTCATCCATTAAGGATTTCCGAAAGCCAATTAAGAATGTGTGCCCTACATTCTGCGACGGGTGGCCCACAGCCCACACAATTACTCACCAAATTAAATACGTGCGGAATATAGCCCCTTAGAATGCCTCAATTTGAGACGGAAGTCACTCTACCTGACTCTGAGTTAATCACATCAATCAATTTGTCAATTTATTTGAGAGACATGGACAGTCCAATAATGCTCGCTTTCTCTTCCTTGAAAGCGAATTTCACTTATCAAGCTGGCACTAATGCAATATATTTAGTCAGGTCAGTTTGCTCCAGAGTTCCCATTAAGTGCTGTAACGTAATTTAGTTGGGCCTTATTTCATTTCATTTCATTTATTTACTCTCCTGCCCTGGTCGCCTGGTTCGTTCTAATCTATTCGTCCACTTTTATCACATTGTAGGATGACCGTTGAATCTACAACTATAAAGGAACCTAATAAGTGAAATCAAAACTATTCTAGAGTGTAAATTACACAAGAACGTAATTCTGATTCGATATCTACAAATACTAATATGAAATCCTTCCATGGTACCATGGTATGTGTATTCTCCAGTTCCTTGGAAAATTTAATATCCAACTGACCCCAACGGTTCATTCGAAACCCAGGGAGTCTCTACTACCCTCACGGCAAGTCAGCGCCGAGATAATATATTAGTTTGCTGATAATAAGGGAGATGTTTAGATTGAAAGTAAAGAACACAACATAAAGTCGAGGTAGTGAGGAGAATTTCACTCAAACCACGGACTCCACGTACTTAACCACTTGGACTTTCTCCCTTCTCTTATTTTACGAGTTTCTTTATATAATGGCCTGAGGACAAGGAGGTAATAGGTTCCAAAGTTTTATAATAAAACAGTGAGTCAGACAGATGAGAAACATGAAGCAGTTAGAGTTACATAATAAGACATGCCTTATGTGACGTCTCTTCCACTCCTTCATATATTTCATCCAGCTGGTTAAATAAGAAAGTTAACTCTGTATCAACCATCGTCATCATTTTACACAAAACCTCAAGCAATCAAAACCCATGTGGTTTACTCTCATGGAGTTCCTTCTGGAACTCTAACAAGGGAAAGTCTCATTTTGCTTCGCCAGCTTTGACAAGGTAAATGTCAACAAACCAAAGGAATAAAAGTATCGCCATTCCGTCGCAGTATGGTACTACATAATGTATTTGAATTCCTCGGCCGAATAGGAGTAAGATTACTGCTTTAAAGATTTTTCCAGAGCTGATTTTCTGCATTATGCAAGGGCCACCCCACCTTAGCCGAATCGAAAGTTGGCATCAATTATCTTACGAAAAGAACCCATATAGAGGGTGTTCCCGAAGAAGGTTCAAATTGTTTGATTTCATTTTGGCGTAGGAACAAGAACTTTTGTCACAGTCAAGGTGGGTTTTCTATTTACTGCGTACGAATATTTTAGACACGTAAACCGAACATTTGTAAAGCGACGTATGCACTATTTATTGAACACGTTCAATAATAATGAAACGAACAAGGAAACAATCGAACAATTGAGTCGAAATAAGACGACCTGACCGACGACAGTTTAGTTTTGCTTTAATTATCAATTTATTGATCGTCGAGGTGTAAAAAACCTACCAAACCAACTCGAAAATTGTGTCTCATAAATTCCCAATAAAATATGGACTATCAATTCCACCCACTTTTTTGTACAGGAGGTGGAAAAGAGCAAATGTGAGCACAATTTAGCCTGACTTTGCCAACAGACAACCAAAAGTAGAAGATTCCACAGAGTCAAACTTCCTGGACGGCGATAAACAATATTCTTAGTCCAACAAGAAAATCTCCGACCCCAAAACACATCAACGTAGCAAAACTAAGTTTCTAATCCTGATTTCCCAACTTGTGTCACAACTCCCCGCTGTTTCCAGGAGTCTAGTGTGTCAGTCGGTGGTCGTCCATGCCTTCCTTTCACTTTACTTTCGACATTTCCAGGTTTTCTCAACCGATGGGACTTACCATATTACACCTCCCAACTAAAACTAAAACGAAACCTCAAAATAGAACATAGTTGTAGTAATAATACAACAGCACACTCCCATTATCATCACTTAGGAAACTCACAGTGTGAGTCTAACTCCAAAAAGTAGAAGCAAGTGAGCAAAGGAACGACAACGGCATTAAATGACGAACCAGTGTGACCAGGCCATACTAACCCATGAAAATTCGGAATGAAGGAACAAAGTCCGAACCATCCAGCGTGTCAACTATTTTGTATCATGAGTCCGTGAGAATGATATGTATGTTGCAGTCAGTGCGTCTTTACTGAGAACTTCCATTCGACCCAGACCAATACGGTGGTTTTTCTTTCTCCAGCTTGCTACATGTAACCTAATGGAGAAAGTGGAGAAAGTCTTTGTCCTTTGAACCCAGCTGAATGAGTAGCTCTATTAGGTCATTTTCGGTGTATGAAAGTAAACTCCTAGTAATTGACTGAAATACTACAGAAATTAAAGCAAAGTTTATGCAAACGGTAATCCTGAAATATCAACTAATACATTTTGGATTCCTTTACAGAAACACCACAAAGTCGAAGTAAAATGGCAAAAAAAAAGACAGCGGAAACACGTCTAAAAATTCGTATGGACTATAACATATTCATCGTATTTGGTTTTGGTGAGTTTTGCCAAAATCGTTATCACAGAATGTAAGGAAAGGAGCAACATGCTGTGCCCATAATACTCATCCAAAAATGAAACTCATCTCTTTCTCCTCTCACCAGGACCACAACCACATCATCCAACCAAAGTGTGGTCCTCTCTCTTTTCTCCCTCAATTTTCTTCTCACCCAAGCAAAATTCCGTAAGGACACACTCGTTGCGTCGGTCAAACAACCCTACCCAACGTAACTTGGACAATTTCATACAGGAGAACCACAAGATAACTCAAGTATCTCATTTCCAATAGAAAGAAATAGGAATAGACCTAGTTTTTATGACATTCAAGTTCAGCCAAACTGAGGAACAAATTCCGACGATTAAATTGTCAATTCAGAGAAATTGGACAAAATATTTATACTTATGATGCACTTTCGATAGTTTAATATTTTGCATCTACTTTCCTAATATTCGATGTCACTAAACTTTACATTCCAGCTCGCTATCCATTCTTTCCGAATATATATATAATATATATCCACTTCTGACAGTTTTCTCTTTGGTTTCCTTTTCAAATTAGAAGTCCACAATTTCGGCACGGTTGAAATTCCAAATTTCAATTGTGTAAAATCTCTATCGTGAAAATAATTGTGCCACAAATGACTATTTCGAATTCTTTTTGAGTCGGCGTTGCCCAATTCTCCTTGCATTTCATCAATGGTACTCTTGCACGTTCAACTCTATCTCAAAATGCATAGAAACGAATTTGTCAGTGCGGGCAAATTATTGCAGAATCCACACAGTAAAACATAAGAAGGGCACTTATGTCAGAACAATTTCAACAACATTGCATCCTCCAGTATTACAAACTGTCTCAGACTTGAATGATATGAAGTTTCTTGGAAAACATTATGCTAGTTCTTGGAGGAAAACAGTCATAACATGAAATCATGAGTATCATCATCGGAAAATCCATTAGAAACAAGATACTTACGCACGTTCCTCTTCCTACCGTAAGTAGAGACCATCGCTCGATTATAGAAAACCTTGTCAGTTTGCATTGCATTATAGTACATATATTTGCACAACTAGAAAATAAACTCTCCCCGTGGTTTATGCACTCACTCACATTACATCTGAAAAAATTCCATCGGTTTCCTCTCACTGTAAACTTTTTGAATTGGAAAAGAAATGGAATGGATACGAACGTACATGACAAACTTGTTCAAATCCACGCATCCATTCTAAGTCAACCATATAAATGTCTCATAGCATCCTCCTCGAGTACATCGTACGCGCTACATCTTATGCATAGAGCAATTCTCAAGGTTTTTAATAAAAGAAAAATATTAATATATAATTACTCCAGGTTCAAGTTACCTGCCGTGCCCTCCAAAACTCGTCAAATATTTGAATGCTTAAACAATTCGATTTGAGAGAACAGTACGGAACGCTGCAGCTGACAAAAATTCCCAAGCGGAACTTGGAGAAAATAGAATCAATTGAAAACCTAAACTTTTATCAACAAGAGTTAATTGAATAAAAAGGTAGGTAGAGTATTTCAGTGAAGTGAAGTTCTTTCAAACTTTGCTAGCCCCGTAAAAACTTCAAACTTCGAGGCAACCAAACTTTTACATCCCCACCGTTTACCTCCAAGTACTTTTTTTCCACAAGGAATACATGAGTTTTTATGCTCAAATTTTAACTTCAACTTTGCAAAACTGTATTTATTCAAGTTTCCGATCAACGACCAAATACTTTTGCCAATTTGCCAAGTCGGTCTCTGACACCAAATAGGAATAAAATGACCATTTAATCTCTGCATGCATATTGACTTTTCGAACGATTTTGCCTAAAGGTTAAGTTTGATTTTAGTGCTGGTGATTGGTGAATTTAATCTGTAAAATTCCCACAATTTGAGAAACTTTTGTACTTCTTGGCTGTTTCACCAGGTAAGTGCATGAACAAGATATAGAATCGTACATTTCTAGACCTCACTCTTCCTGGAATCTGAAAGTATCAAGGAATCTTGAAGATAGGGCAGGATACCACGGACGAAAATGTCAATAATAGTACCTCTTTAAAATTGCATAAAACGAAAAACTCATGCGTGCAGCCAATTCAAAATTTAAATTCCCCAATTCCCCTAGCTCACCCTTAACCTTGCAAATTTAATTCAATAGTCAGAATTCTACTCCTTTACTAAAATTTTGGCAAACATCTAAACTTCACTAACCGCCCAAAAATTGATCCTGCATATAAATCGACCAACAGCAATACCTGACCACAAAATGGACAGAGGATAGTAAGCTTTGTTCATTTACACATATTACACAAACATATGGATATTCACGTGGAGAAACATTCGGTTCACAAGTCCGATACATCCCCTTTTCTGTACACCTCTCTCACATACCATACATTTTTTACTTCTTTCCATTTCGGGTAACTTACAAAAGTACTCGATCCCACACTATGTGGAAACCATAGGGACACATTTTCTGTGGTAAAACCCGTAAAACTTGATGGTCTGCTGTAAAAACCGATTTGCCAGCTAGAACTCCCTACAAGAGAGAAAAACAACAAAGAAATCAACTCCTTGAATGTAAATGTCTAACGTACAACGATGTAACACTACATACCGTACATGGGCCAGAAGAGAAGATCCCTAACAGGGTGATCCAAGATCTATGCCCCGTTACAATCGAACTTCGAGTTGCGAAAATATATACAACTAACGTAGGGGAGTCAAATGAAGAATTCAATGTGCGATAAGGTCAAACTAGTGTACAAGCGGCCCTAATAAATTGATTTGTAACAAGAGGTGAGTCAAAACGCTGAGAACTAAACGAGCTGGTTGTTTTCATTGAACTAGAAAAATAGGAAAGTAAAACTCTGACAAATCTGTATATTTCCTTGACTCATTTTCAATCTCTTAAAAACTTAAGATAAATTGACTCTTCAGGGGAACTTGAAGTAAAGGACTTCCAGAAACTATCAAGAGGTAAAACCACCCTGTAAATTGTATGGGTATATCACATGACACGCGACCAACAACCGCACCATGTCAGTGTCTAGTCTCCGTAGTTTTTCCTTAAATAAGCAAAAGTTGTGTTTAAGTTCCCAGGTTTCCGCCTTGGCCCCATTGGTACTCTTTTTTTTCTAGTTCTGTAGTATTTTCTCAACTCCTGGTAGTGTTGTAGTATTTTCTTACTCGTATTTTCAAACCCTTCAACACTCGTCCTATGTAAACTCTTCGTGAAAACACGGAGACATGTAAATGAGACGCAATAACCTTGTCACAGCTCCAAGGAACACAACCAACAAGGGTCCTTCCAGAATTATTTATCTTCGAATACAATATTTATCATTAGATTTCATCTCCTTTCTCAATGGGCTGCCTCTGTGGTGTTCTCTGTCTCATTTACTTGTTCACCGAAACCCGACTATAGAATTGAACCACAACCGCAAGCATTCCGCACAATTTCATAGTCTTTGTCTGTCAAAACCAAGTAAATTGTTTCGTTTGAAAACCTCAAAAAAACCATTAGCGCAGATGTAGAAGACCCTCTATATTATCGGATTATTATTTCGATAAAACGCCGGAAATATGACTAACGTCCAGATCTCCTACAACAATAAAATTTGGAAGTTCCAATCAGGTGATCAACTGTTATAGGCACCGTGCACAGTACAGGTGGCGGGCCGAGCGGGGCCTATAGTTTTACCCATACATCAGGACTTGTTGGAGTCGCTTTCTCACTCCCGTCCAAACTCATGTTAGTCATCGTCACTTCAGAATTTTTTTTCGAAAGGAATCAAATTATAGTTCATAAATCGAGATGGGCGATTATTTTGGAAATAATGTCAGAATTCTAATTCCGGGGTCAAAAAAATTCTACCCTTAACTGTTTTGGAATAATGGAGAAATCAAAAAAAATATACTGAGACATAGGGCAAAATATACATACACAGAGAGAGCAAACTCATGCGCACGGAGCCTATAGGCCCGAAATTTAATACATTTTCTCTTCAGCTGGGCTTTCAGATGATGACCAGCTACACAAATAACTCAGAGCACCTGAGCTTTAGATTGCTACCGAACTACCATGTCTTTGTTTACTCCTCCCATATTATAAATCAGAATAATCCGTAATATGAACCCAGTACTTAAAATTTTGAACCCGCTGGTGAAGAAAGTCACCTGAGCTTGCTCACAGTGTACTTTACAAGACCTTGACGTTCTTTGGAACAAAAAAGCAATAGTGTACTCGTTTGAGCTATTAATTCTAGTTAGTTTGAGTTGATGATACTAGTCACGGATTTGGTCACATCGCGAGTATCGACTACCTTGAGTTCAACTGCAGCCAGATTACTGCTTAATTGACTTACATTTCTGCACGCGAATTTCAAGTTCAACTTTTTATCTCATGCCAATAATGGGCACGTCCAAAATTCCAGAAACGTCTGTACGAGCACAAAATATGCCGTGTACGTCCATCTAGTTCAACTTTCAGCCTTGGCTTTCCAAATACGACTCAAATTCCTACATGAAAGTACACTTGTGAAGGTATTAGTTTTCCTCGCACATAAAATCCATGACAGATATCTAATGAATACATACTGACACGTTGACCGGAGCGAGAGCAATGATAAATGGACTTATCTTTCTGAATTTCTCTGAGGACGGGAAACTCTTGGTCTGGCAAATTTTACATCCAGTTTTTCAGTTTTGACTCCAAAATTCTTAGTCCTATTGGCATTCATTTTATATTCTATTTTCAAATCTAAAAAAAATCGCAGAGTCTCGGTGTTCAGTCAACAGTCTCCACATGCAGTCAATTTTAAAACTCATATATATTCATTCGTCGGACTTTCAAACCAATGGGCTTTATTCAAATCCAAAACAGGATTTTAGGATTTCATTCCCTAACCCTTTCTGGCTTTGAGGATTTATCTCGATCCCTGACAGGGAAAAAATGAAAATGAGTAGGCTGTGTCACCCAATATTTCTTTCCTTCTGGTTAGGGTAAAAAATCGCAATGGTAGGGAGGTTAGGAACTTAGAAACACTGTACACATTTTGAGTAAATTTACCTTGTTAGTTTGGCAGGCTACCAATTTGCGGGAATAAATTTTATCGTTAACTTCCATGTTGTCCAAGCATGAAAATCCCTCTAGACGGCACTAATTATCCATAAACTGAATGCCTGGCGACCCTTTAAGAAAATCTACCCCCGTTTTTCTATTAGTGTGGAAGTATCGAGCCGAGGTCTTATTTATTATTATATGCATGCAATGTTTCAATTCGGCACAATACCTTCAACAAAATACGAAGCACGTTTTCATAGAGGCGCGTGTCTTATTATGTTTTCCTAGCTCCAGAACCCTCATTACATTCATACCACTAAAAATGAGTGGCACTAAATATGAAAAATTGTTCAGAACACTCCTTCTGTTAGGTTTCATCTCATTCATCATGTGTCACGCCCACGCACGGTAGACGGTACGAATGCATGACTTCACATCCTACACCTCAGTCTGCTTTCAACGGAGAAAAATTCGTGTTTCAATATCAAGAGAAAATTCCAGAGAAAGTATAAAGAATAGGGGATTTCTTTTCCCCCCAAATTTCCATAATTATGTTTTCTGTTTTTCGAAAAAAAAATAGAAAATAATATTGTCAAAGTCACAGTAGGTTATGGCATACCCACCACTCACGTACGTAACTATAACCGGAACCGAACCCGGAAGACACAATGTCACCCCGACTCAACTTAATTGGTTGAAACATCCCGGAAAGTGCTTTGGAAAATCCTCATTTCGATTCTAAAATGTCCCATCCAATTCCAATCCCAAAGGAGGCGTTTCTCTTTACAACTTGATGATTAAAGAGAATATTGTAACAAATACGAGACTTTACAGCGAGTCTACAAATTCGCCAAAGACGTCCTTCAAATAGACATTTCCCCCTTGCTGAAACAGTTTCGATTAGATCTGATTATACCGAAAAAGGCACATTTCAAAAATTACAACATATTCCTAATTTATTTACATCTAACTACCAAATATTTTTAACAAATCCATTTGTGGCTGATTTGACTGGTAGTTTTAGAGTATTTCCAATCTCACTCACGTACCTCGAAAGAATTTCATTCTGCAGTAATCAAACAACCGATAACAAGTATTTTATTAAATGAAGCAGTGGACATTTCAATCAGTAATGCCGCCTGACATCCCGAATACCTTCGTCGTAGCGAGGAGACTATTTTTAATCCGTGGCATGAGTTGACTGGTGTATCTACTTTAGAAAAACCTAACAACTTTCATTTCAAGATAGAAAATTCCCCCCTATTCAACATTCCAATGCGAAGCGGTGCGGTGAAGGGTTTGACAGGTTTCCCTCAATACACCAAGTACTCTGAATGTCTGAAAAACCCCTAAAAAGTGATATTTCTCAACAGAACCATCCCGCTGAACAGATCTTTCGGATTCCCAATTCGCATACATTGTGGCCGTTTGGACACAAACATAGCCCAAAGGAATTTCTAAAGAAAGGAAGAAAGGCAATACAAATTCTGAGAACTGATGTTGTGTGACACTCTTGTATTACTTTAAAGCTATACATTGAACCGTCTAGTCAGTCAACTCAGTCTTTGTACGCTCGACAACCTTCAACTCGATTTAGTTTTTTTCGTCTCCCGTCTTCGCGGTTTTGAAAATTGGTTAAAAGTCTCAGAAATGACAAGACAACGTTCAGCGTTCCAGGGAAGTGTCAACTCTGGTCTTTTTTCAAAATGGAAGGACGAGGAGATGGGCAAGAACTTTCAAACGAAATGAGAGACATGAATAAAACCAAGCAGCTAAGATAAGTTTTCGGTACAGAGACCACGTAGCCTGTCTATTTTGAATAGCATTTTACTGGTATTTCTTAATTTAACTTGTTTCCTGTCCGAAAGAGTGCAATCTTTATTTGAAAATATATTACATTTCAAGCTCACGACAATTAGCGTGAATGAGAACAAAGTTCGAGAGTGTCAGTAGCGGTGAAGAGGACTACATAAAATAATTTAAATTAACCAAAGCACAAAAGATATTATCCAGTAAACTAAAAATGAAATGTTAAAAAGTGAAAAGAATCTGGTGGTATCGTATGCCATTATATTACAATTTGTCACTCGAACCCTTCGTCTCGCAAATTCTATAAACTAAACTGAATGTATGTCCGATCAATGTCTACAAGCACCGTTCCGGATTTCACACAACCATGTGAGTTACACATTTCACAAATGTTAGCCAAAAGAAGATCTGTAGGCTGCCCTCTATCATTCCGTCGAACGAATTGGTTGAACATCAGAATAATGAACGAAATAGAATGAAGAAGCCGCCGCTCAGCGGCGGACAAAGTGGAGAAAGTGAACCAAATCCATTATCAGACATCAACTCTCACCCGCCTTCTGTCGTCACAAATTCAAACCTCTTTCTCCACTTTCTCCCAAACTCTCTCCCTCTGTTCAAACTTTCTCCGGGTTGACTCTATTGATTTTTGAATGACTCCTAGAGTTCGCGTTAGAGTGCTCTACTCGTTCCAATCCGATAATCAAATTCAATTCGCTACAGGAAAATATATGTACTCTGTTCTATAGATTAGTACCACAGTTAACATACAATAAAATAAAAAAATATGAGAAAATTCTTCTCAATGCATCAGCAAAGATGTCAACAAATATTTATCGAAGTCCATTTTTTACCCGTAATCGATTGTCATAAAATAGACAAACAAACTTAAATACTCTTCTCACCTCAAATAATTATTCAGTAACGGGCAATTTCCATTTGGTATCGAATCTAAATTTAATGGAGTGGGTGACACAATTCAGTATTAGAGTCCATCGGAAATGCTGTCGTCTAGGAAAGAAAAGTTGTAGTTCGACCATTTTCATTCGTTGCTGTACCCTCTGCTCATATTCTGTTTCACCTAAACGAGAGTGGTTCCACTCCCGCTCCCTATTTTTAGAAACTCCAATTTACTAGTGCCTGTCATACCAAAAAACCACAATCGATTTTAAAATTTGCAAATATCCTAATTAATAAGTCCCTCATTATACGAATCGAGATTCAAATTGTAAAAGTTGAGTGTAATAGGTAAAGACATTTCAAGCTTGTTCCTCCGGATTATTTATATCCACCTCAACTACAAACCAATGCATTTGCATTTGCTCTCTCAATTCAAGAACAAAGGATCCCCGTTTCAGACCACTAATACCCACCTTTCCTTCCTTGGCTTTGTGAAATGTGGCAGTTATAATTTGGAAGAAATTATCTGCTCAACTCATCCTTATTCATTCATCCTCACCCATCCTTCCTTTAAAAATACACGAAGTTCTATCATTCTCATATAGGCGGATCCGAGCAGCACAGTTAATCAGCTTTTCAGAGCTATTTAAACTAAATTATATTAGCCTTTAATTGAGAAGTTATGTGAACTATGCGCACAGTACATGTATTTGTATGTGTGATTACATGTGTTTCAATAAATAAAATAAATATTTTCGTTGTACGTACACACAAGGACGGATGAAAATAAAAAGAATAACTTCGTAAAAGCTGTTGAACGGAAAAAAACCCTACAGGATAGGATTCAGAATGGAAATTCAATCAATAACGTTTTCCTATTGTTCTAGCCCAACCCTAACCCTTCCACTGCTCTTCTTCTATACAAAATTTGTATCCCTACATCTCCCAATAAACTATGTCTAGGAGTCAATCTCCCCTCTCCACCACAAAATAATCGAATAATACTTATCACATCGTAGAGTTGGAAAATTATAAAGTACCCAGTGTCAATATATAAAAACAAATGGCTGTTAATCCCAAGACTTGAAAATTAATTTGGATCAATAAGAATTTTCCATGTCAAACATAAAAACAGCACGTACACAATTGTCGGAATGTCAAAACTGCAATGATTAGCGTTTTTGCTTAGTGTTATTCTAGAACTAAAACTGCTCGATATTTAATATTGTTGTTTATTACGGCGTAAGGCAGTGCCACCGACAATCCGCGAAACCGAATAACCAATTTCGTCCAAAATTTACGGTTACTCTCCGAACCCCCTCTTACATTAAAACCGTAGATACCTGTCTCTCCTTGTACCTTCTGTTAAGCACACGACTGTGGCAGCCAAATAAACCAAACCTAACCAAACTAAACTAAGTAAGTCTCTCATTCAATCCAATCATTTGTGTTTGTGCTTAGTTCGTTCCTAGCGTTTCATATGTATAGGTAGAAAGTAGAAACCTATAGATCAGTAAAAGTTCTTTGTGCGTTCTCAACAACAGCTGAAGTTGCATGGAGTTTCTGTGCTGCTAATATTCAAAGTAGAATAGGATTTAACCCTAATGCGGAGGACAATGCTTCCTTTCCTTCTGACGAAAGCTCCAAGTAGGAAGATGAGTAGAGAGGAAGAGATCATTCAGAATCCAGGCTCTAGCAATGTACTTGTACTTTGGTTAGGCCCGAAAAACCCGACCCGAGTTCCTACTTAAGAGGATACCGCAAGATTGACTCCTTCAAAAGTTTCTATCCTAGTACATACAGGAGTATAGGGACTTGTGCACTGTCATAGCTTACCCCGTGCTGACAA
Organism: Protaphorura glebata; assembly: GCA_034694305.1. Taxonomy (NCBI): domain Eukaryota; kingdom Metazoa; phylum Arthropoda; class Collembola; order Poduromorpha; family Onychiuridae; genus Protaphorura; species Protaphorura glebata. The sequence goes on from JAQFYE010000046.1 coordinate 46,010, forward strand.
GAGAGGATTACATATTTTTTATCGTAGCCCCACGTCTTATAAGCTGTCGAGTTGAGGCTAAAGCACTAATACGGATGTGGATGTACCATATAGCACGACATGGACGGATATGTAACTTGAAGACAGTTCGTATCCTCAGGAACTTCACAACACATACAGGTACACATGTGAGGGAGTTTTTATTAAAATCCCGAATTAATTAAAACTTGACTACACCCTTCAGTAAAAAATTAACGTCAAGAAAATGTAAAACGGTGGTGTTGGGAGAGTGCTGTCATTATTCAAGACCACAGTACCTTAAAAGTAGGCCCCTTAGGATAATAATGCCAATAAGTAAACTTTTCAGGTGCCTGAAAGTGGAAGAAAATCGAAAGTGAAGACATTCCTGTTCTTGTAGCCAAGTTGCTGTAGAGGCCGTCCCGAAAAAAATTGAAACACCCTACGTCCGCAAACGGTGCTTGAATCTAGGTCTTATGATAAAATGGGTGGTAAGGGTCAAGTGGAAGTTAGCTGATAACCAATCTGTTAAAATCTGAATTGTCATATCAAAAACAAAGCACAAATTGTGGTGACTGCATGATTGGACACTTAAAAAACCTACAAATCCTATAAGCGTCTAAGATTTCAACGTAGTGGTCCGTCCACACTCAATGAACAGTAGCTGGTGAAATAAATCAGTGAAGGGGCAGAAACCAAGAGAAAAACATGTTCAACGACTAAAGCTTCAGAAGGAGAAAGGAATGTGGCCAACTGCCGTCGTGTCTACCTATTTTGATTTGTGGCTTCCAATTTTGAGATGAAAAGTATGCTTGAGTCTACGGAAAATTAGTATTAAAACAAATCCTTGTAGTTTGAGCGACATGGTTCAATAAGTATAAGAAAAATCTTGCCGTTGCTCCTTACGGCCAAAACCCGTCAACTGAATGAGACGAGTTGAACATGAATTTATGGCAAACCGCTATCCAAATAGCTTCAGGCTTTCGAATTATGGATAATCTTTCACTCTCACTCACTATTACAAGGAACTGAAGGAACTCTTGTCCAATTTTTTTATGCCTCACTTGGTTTTGCCAAAGTATATGGTTCACATCATAAAGTTCGTAAATCATTTCGTCTTCATTTGAAAGGGAATTCACGATGACGGCCTGAAGCCCATGCAACTTCAATTTTTCCTATACTTAATACATATGCCTGAAAATAGCCATGGTCGACCGTCGCTATTCCGTTCCATGGAACTTTCCAGTTTAGTAGAGGCCAGAGAAAGATCAAACAAGAGTCCTCATTAGGACCCCTTTTCAATTCTAACAAAATCCGTTTATCACTTAATAGAATTTGTGGTGATTAATTTCCTTTAACATTAAAAGCTTGGTGGACAATAAAGGCCATGTCGTCAGTCGACAACCCTTTGAGGGCAAAGTGCACCGCCAAACATTACAGTGAAAATGAACCATTCCACTCCATTGAAAAAGAAAAGAAATTTCTATCTCTGTCAAGCCAGAATCGTATTCCCAAAGGGACAAAATCAACTAGGTCCCAGAAATTCTGATAAAATATTGAACGAGTGCTACTCCCCCTTACAAAACAGAGAACCACTACTCATTTACCATTTTCCCACCATACGGTATCAAAACAATTCAGGGAGAAATGTCTGTTGAATAAAAAAAGTTGTAATTTGCAAACATATACCCAGTACACCCACTCCGTCACAATCAGACTGGCATAAATAATATCCACCGAGCATATAACATAACATTCCATTCCATACAAGATTTTGATTTCACTAAATGATGGATTAGACATATCACTCCGACAGTACATCATACGTACAACCAAGGCAACGTCTTTTCATTTCCTCATTCTCACCTCATTCCAATCCGGCAAGCAAGGTTTTACTACATCACGAGAGAAGGGTTGTACAAAACTCAAGTAAGAGAAAAAAAAAGTTCGCATTTCTGAGAAATGAACTGACAAGACCACATCCGGATTTGTCAAAAGGGTTACCTAATTTTCACAGCACCACACAGGGTGCTTGCATGCATATCTATGGAAAGGATAAATAGTTTTGCCCTGTCTTCCTGCTGAGTTTCATGGTTTCTTGGAACGAAAATCCATTCGATTCGTTCAGGTCAAAAAAGGATTAGTGTATGTGTTTGCGAAATGTGGGAAACGCAAGTTTCAAGTCTTAAAAACTCGGGTTTTCCATTCTCCCAACGCCAAAACAATAAATCATGGATTGTACTTACCATCGCCAGTGGACCAACGGATCAGATTATTTGTGATTGGTAATGATCTTCCTTGATCAAAACGAAACTACAATAAAATTGCAACTTAACTTAATGGTCAAGTTCATGGAAAATCCTATATTATCCCAAACAATTCACAGAAATAATTATTCTCACTCCATTTGCAACACCTAATTCCAGTAATATAATCTTTGCACAATTCCTGGAATTAATTAAACACCATTTCGTTCTATTTCACTCAGCTGGGCGCCCAAATTTTGTTCCCTTGCTTCTGATGTTTCCTGCACGCTTACTTGGAACTTCAATCATTTATAAATTGATTGACAGTCATGCACAGATTAGGGAGGGAACTGGAGAAAAATAATAACACACTGAAATCATATAATAACATGAAAAGAAGACTAACTGGGATCTACCTAACTGAACTCTGATAACCCATTACTCAACTTAAAACTTTTGCAAGACTGACGATAACTGACGAGGGTGCCACTGGGTCAGTCATCGGGGTCGTCAGGCTATCAACGGTTAATTTAATACTACAAATTATAAAACTTTGCAAATTATTAACGTCAAGAGTTTCTAGTATCCATTATGGCGTCATTGTGCAGTTTGACATTTTTTCAACCTGTTGGGGGGGGGGGGGGGCGCGCCGCGGACATTTGTTCGATTCTGTATTTTAAAAATAAATTTTTCTTGAGCTATAGTGGAAGCCCCAGGCCAAATAGAGAACTGTCTCCCAACAATAATAATGTTTGAACATGCCTTAAAACAAGTGTAAATTAATGAGTGTATTTGAATAGTTTAATTAAGACATTTATGTGACAAGCAGCTGCAGACGTTTCCTTCATAAATGAGTTCACGAGTACTACAACTACAATTCCTCCTTGCTTGGATATCCTTTCATGCCTTGTTGTCAAACATTTCGCAGTTCACACTTTCAGGTACATCCTTGAAAATTCATCTTGTTATTTCAAATTCACACATACATTTGTCCCAAAGTAAAAAGAAGACAAGACAAACATTCAAGGACTTCAAAATCTGTTTCTACTGCTAGAACGAATGAATTGCATCGGGAGTAGAAAAAACATTGCATTTTTGCCTTGACAGTCTGGATCATATATAAAAGATACAAGGAGTAGTGGTAGTAGAACCAACTCTGGGACTTTTGAGTGAGTTACTGACTCCGTTAGCTTCTAAAACCATAAGTCACCTTGGATCCTAAGATATCACATCCGTCCTTCGTCTTCCCGAACTGACGACGTTTCAAATTCCCATGCATAGTTAATCGCGAGTTGTCAGCTCTGAGCGAATACAAGTGCGAATGGGTGAAAAAATACTAAAGGAAGGAAGGATGGATGGAAAATGGGTGAAACTTCTTTAACCTTACAAGGAATACTTTCTTTGTGTGAAATTCGAATCTATTTTGATTTTTCAGGACCGGTCAATTAAAGTGTCACTGAAATTGTTCCAGAAAATACAAATATTTCGTAGTTCCTAGTCATCAAATCCCACATGTCTACCCCAGAGATCGATCCCTTCTACCAAAGAACTACAATGGCTGTCACCGTACTACAACAGGCTGACTCAGTGAACTAAATACAATTATACCGTGTAATTGCTTCAAAATTTTTGGCGATGAGTTCACATTTCATTTCAGACCAAATGGCTGCCAGCGATAACTTAACATTTGAGAAACATTCCTTGTCAAAGCCCATATCCTGTACTGGATGGAAGAAAAAAAAACTTTTTTCATCAGTCAACTCATTCAACTTGATCAATTTCCTTTGACAGAAATAGACACTCCAGAGGTCCAAACCGCAGTGGAATTCAATCCGAAATCCCACGACTCCGACTCCCGCCTTAATCTCACTGCCTTGAATTTCGGTAATGGAGCGAGTAATTCATTTACCAGGCAGATCTGCCACGCCTAGGAGTCCATTTGTATCGTATCGCCATGTACATACAGAAAAAAGAATCTGAACTGAGAACGCCTGGCAACAAAATTGAAGGAAATGAACCAAGGAGAGAATGAAGAAGTCAACTACAGATCACAACACACAACACTTTCTTCTTTCCATTCAATCCTTTTTTCCTTGCTTCCTCTTAGACATTCCCAGCTGGCTCCGTACGAAATCTGAGCCAACCAAGACAGCAAACACAAGTGCATTCTTTCACACAACACAAAACTTAAACGGAACGCCCAAATCAGTAAAAAAAATTATTCGATTAATCTCCAAGCTGAATATCCCTTTGTACACATATTGCAACTATTACGTCTTTCAGTATTCGATACTTTGCTTCGTATTACGATGAACAAAATATTCAGACTGTAATAGTGTGGTTCAAATATAATCCAACCCTTGGGAGTTGATACCTGACTTTAAAAATTCTAAAATTCCTTTTCTTCTACTAGATTTAGACAACCACTTTCTACCAAAAACTGATCAACCAGAAACAGTTTCGCACCTGAGTTTAAAAGTAAAAACCAATCCACATCAAATACAGAGATGAGAACGTCTGGTATATAAGCAATGCATTCCGAGGAGAATTTTAAAACAATCCTGTAATCAAAAAATTAATTATTACGCATGTAAGTACAGCAGTTCCATTTTTTATTCCATATTCTTCAATCTCAAAATTTGTTTCCATTTCTGCTGTTTTTATGTATAACAAATGACTAGAGCATTGTTGCCTACACAGAAATTATTAATTAGGAATTTATTCCACAAGATCAAGGTTTTCATTGTAGCAGTCCGTCTAAAGATACATTATTGTTTGCAAATTAATTTTTACAAAAATCCGGCACGTCGACTCGATAAAGTTCAAAACTCAGGAAACCTCACCTAGAATTCCTTTGTCACTGTGACTAGTAAATTACCGTGCCATGTATTTCGTCAAAACTACGAATACAACAGAGAAACTTCTTTTAATCATAATTCTGCTTTCAATTTCACATTCCTATTCCTAACCAACAGCATTACATAGAAATTACAAGTACCTGAACCTGTGCGCTAACACAATTCTAGGTAAATTAAACAAGAATAAATTACAAAAGAGTCGAGATAAGGTCCAGGGATGCGAACATAACGAGAACAAAACAAGTTTTTGATGAATAACGAGGTCTTTCAGCCACGTGACTTTGAAACTTGAAATCTGAGAAAACAAGAGAAGGAGGCAAGTCTTGGTCTTGGCCGTACGTTTGAGAGTCGCCGAGGCAAGAGAAATTGAAATGATGAAAACGAAGTGAATAGAAGCGAAGAAAACTAAAGCGTCATTTGCGGGACTACTGTGACTTGAAAACTGGAGGAACTGAAGAGAGAAATGAGAGTGAAATGTAACTTTCTCCTTTCGTCCTTCCTTCCCAAACAAATATAAATACTTCTCGTTTACTTTCCCTTAATCGTAATTGAGTTCCACTTCAAAAAATAAATGGTGCTGGTGGAGAAAAGTTTACATTGAACTGAACTACCTACACAAAATTCTTCCTTCCTTCCTTCCTTCCTACCTACACAATTCCTTCATGACACACTTATGCCATCCAACACAAAAGTTTTGACATCAGAATGAGTTTTTCTTTTCATCCTTCAAAGTTTTTTTTTGCTAAAAGTAAACCTTTCCTTCTCGGTGCTCATTAATCGTCAACAGCAGTAGCAGCACGTACGCACGTGCACGTTAATAACCCTCAGATGCCAAATCAAAGTGAAGAACTTCACGAGAAGAGAAAAATTGTAGAAATTAAATAAATTATAGCAGATCGAAGGACTCAACTCTGAATTATTTGAGAGTAACCTGGTTCGATATGACACCTAAAACCTTACTCCAGTTCACTTCACAATATTAATTGCACATATCGCCGTCTCAAACTATTAACCAGAGAGAACGAGTCCAAACCAGCCAGGCATCATTTCAAAAACCAATTTTACCAAAGTGTGTTCTGCACCAACACCACCACATTGAACATAAATTATAATTCCTTGCTCGTAATGTTACGTAGACGTATGGGGAAATGCGTGCCTTCCCTTCTCGACCTAATATTTATGATCCAATCTTGTGGATTCTTGCATACCAAAACTTTTAATGACTCGTTTATCAAATCCTGTCATACAGTACGTGCATCCACACATGACGAAGACTGTAGAGTTTTACGCATTTAAGTACCCCATGGATCCTGCCACAACCAATCGTTTAAGAGAAATAAATGTTAAATAAAACCTCCAAAATTTAATGAAAGTTCTAAAACGTGCATATCACTTTCACCTACGCGATGACTCATGTCCGTGCCGAAATAAATTGCCACCGAAGAATTTCAAAACCATTTAAGCTTCAATTGGAAGACGACAAAGCGTCGGGGAATCTCACTAAATCATTAATTTTAGCTTGCCTCAGTTTTTGCAGTGCCAAAATACAAACATCCATTCCAAACATTAATGATTGTACAAAAAAATATATATAAACAACACACGTACATTCCGAATCAATAAAATCGGCAATGTTGTATACACATACAGGTAAAAATAAACCTACACTCAAGAATAAAAGCAATAAAATAAGGTTGTTATTTCCTGTGTGACTTTCCATGGATAACTATATGGTTCAAACCCTTTACTTAAGTACGTAAACGCAAATAGCAAATCCTTTTACTTGTCTACAACACGGTTTCGGCTAATAATACTCACGCAAGACATTCCTTCAATTACGATATAATCAAACATTGCACAACACAATGCAATACAGCAAAAAGCAAATATACCACTCACAGTGCCAGTGCCAATACCAAAATGCAATTCCCGACTCCCGGGTTCCGCCTGCCCTTCTTAAGAAAATGTCAAGGTTGCTTACCTACTCAAACTACACAAAGAACACACCAAGAACACTATTTTATCGTATCACGCAATGTAATAATTCATCCTTCCATACTCGCAAAGTCAAAGCCCTCCTACCATCAACATTGACATTAGATCACATCACACATTCCCAATCAACCTTTCACTATCGTCATTCATAATAATATTTTAACTCTCCCATCCCACGAAGACCAAGAAAAGAAGGGTGACTCAAATTCCACTTTCTCCGAGTAAAAGAAAGGACATGTCATAGTATATTTTCATCTTGATTTTTGAGTAGCTTTCGTCGTGCTATTTTACCCGTCCAGTTCCAACCCGACGTTCGGGGTTCTGGATTTCTTCCAACTAATTCATAGTCACATTCTGAAAACCATTTAAGAATTTGGTGGACCTTGTTCTATCTGTGTGACAAGACAAATTGAGGTATTGAAATCAGATCTGGAGATCGGACAGCAAAAATAGACTGCATAATGCCCATCATTTAAGAAATATGAAATTACAAGGCAAGGTAATCTGAAAAATCGGGTTTCATAATCGGATTGATTTGTTCTCAGAAGACATTCCTTCTAAATGGAACCCCGGAACCCGTCGTTTCGTAGAACAGGATTTCTCAAGTTCGTCCAGACCAGACAACGTCCTATTTCGCCATGGCTCGTCCCAAAAATGGGTTAACCCAAGATTTGCCAAAAAATGATTCACCTTCCTGAGTAAGGCAAGGATAACAGTACCTAAGATACATAAGATTCTGTTGGACAAATTGGATGGGACTGGAAATGCATTCTGCATTGAGTGCGAGACCGGGCATTACAAGAAGTGACGACACGAAGGCCAGTGCAGGGTATAGAGTTAGAATCCTGCGGCCGCCGCCAACGACCTAGCCCGCCGTGGTCGTCGGCCGGTGCAATGTATTCAGAAGGAACGGAGAAAGAAGAGAAAACAGGGGAAAGTATAATAGATAGGATTTTAGGGTAAAGGATGGATGGATGGATGGTTTGGTTGGTTGGTTAGATTTCTTTTTTGCTTTCCTAGTGAATTGCAGTGCTAGAGATAGATACGAAAACCACGTCACGTATAAGGAAGGAAAGCAAAAGCAGTGGCACAGGAATCGTCGTCAGTCGAATAGAGTGAAGGGGAGTTCAAATACCCGAGTCCAAAGGGCCGTGTCGGTGCTGGTGCCGGCGTATCCCAGGACAACAGAAGGCCAAAACTAATCAATGACGGGTAGGCACTGTGAGAACCTACAACCACATGTTACCGACAATTTTGTTACATTCAAAATATCACAAAGTGTGAGTGAGATGGTGTTTGATCTGAGCTGGAGATTTGTACCTATGAAGGGGGCTCCGATTTAAAAATGTGTGCCGGCACGGGAACGGAAGAGTTCATTTCGAATTCTTAAGATTTTCTGATGATACTTATACAGTGAATGTCAGACAGAGCTGCCGGTTAGGTATAATAGTCGAGTCTTTAGAAAACGGTTTGACACTAATTTATCTGATGTTGTCGACTCCGCACTGAAGTCTGGAAATGAAGTCCTCAAAGATGTAAGTAGTCTGAGTGCATGGAACGTTTATTCTTGGGTGGTAATACGGTGGTTTAAATTTCTAAGTGCGCTGTATAAATAGTATTCAGTGTATGTAAGTCAATCGATGAGTTTCAAAACTGCATCTCCAGCAGGTGCATTAGGAAATAAGCAAGCAGAAATCATTAACTGTCCGTGTAAGGTCGCTTCTTTGAACGAAAGTGGCGAAAAGTATCTATATTTCTCAACCAGCACGCAAGCATTTAAAATGTTCTGAGAATCTTGATTCTAGTAGTTTATGACGAACTGCTAGTATCAAGACTATGACAGGATGGTTTGACAGTTGAATGATTTCCACTACTAAGCATTCTGTCCAACATCAGCTCAAGAGGTAATTTGACTAACTGATGACATATTATCTCTCATGAGTGGAGTGCGAACTACCAGAGTGAGAAATTCATTTTGTGTATTACATGATTCTAAAAATTGCCTGTAACATGGGAATTCACAGAGGAGACTTTCTACAACTCCCAAATTTCGGAGGTATCTACCACTACTACTGGATCCACGCCGTTGTGGCCCAACTTTCTGTCAAACTACTACTACTTCTATACTTCTACTACCCGGTCTCTTTTACATAATTATTCCACCCTAGCCTACCTGTCTCTTCAAGGAGGCGTTGCTCAACAAATTAGCGCCCTTAGAAAGAAACTTTTCTAGAGCTACGGTGTACACCATGGATCTCTCACGGAGCGCAGTGCACCGTCATTAAATTATGGATAACCAGGTAGTAATGTGGAGTTTGACTTTCATGTCTGCGTGCCTGCCAAACTGCTAGAACTAGAACTTAGAACCAACTTTGACTATAATCAACTGATAAATGTCATTCGGTTTCGAGATCTACCCAAGAAAGACGCTCATTTCTTCCATTTCCACCGCACCAAATGTTTGAAGTTCCCGAGGTCTGAACGAAATAAGATGTTTACTGGGTTAACGTTGAATTCTAAATTCCGATCCACAGGAACTCAAATACTTGAAATGCTTTCAGTCTTTATTGGATTTTCGGAATTCTTACCGTTATCTTTCATTTAAAAGTCGATTATAGAATACAGAATAGTTTTACACATCTTAGTACCAGAACTTTATTCCCATGTTCCAAAAGACGATTTCCATATAATATGTATGGAAAATTAAATAGTTAGAACGAAATTGAAAGTCGTTTCCTACTGCAAAAATCCGGTACTTCCCCGCTAATATTTCGATAAACTCCTGACTATATTCCGAATTTGACAATAGTTCCATCCAAAAACAATTCTTGATATATTGGCATATTCATCATTTAAAGAAATGAAGGCAAGTCTAGCACTACAAAACTACAACAGTAAGATTAAGGTCATATCGTATCGCGGTTAATTTTTTCATGGAAAAATGTTGAATTTCATCGTAACCTAATACAACATAAAGCATCACAAAGAAGAAACCCAACCCAAGATCAAAGTTCTTTCCACATTCCACATCACTCCTTTCTCTAAGTAAATTGAAATGGATTCATTCCTATCGCGACTCGACTGGATTTCCCTGCAATCACTTTCTTTTCCAAATGGCAAAGCATTACAAGTACATGTGGGTTCCTCAATGCGCACTACTACAAAATGAATTACACAAATTTGACAAATCATAAATATCCAGCACGAGCTTAAGCGCGTGGTAATATATGTATAGCTGAGTGCCGATGCATTATACTAAGTGAATTGGATGTTGTATGTTTGTAAATATGTATTAGTGAAAGTTGGATTCATGGTGAGTGTGTTGGCGCGAAAGAGTACCTGTGGAAATGATTCAAGACTTCCGTAATATTTTCTGGGAGACGACTTTTCTTTCTTTCTTTCGCGATTCAGAGTTTAACTAACTAAACTACATTCATGAAATTGGCACATTCAAAAAAATTATCTCCATAATTAATAGAATTTCATGATTCACAACGTTGTATTGTGCAATTAGTCTTTGAATCCCTCACACGTGGTTCAGAATTCGGCTTAATTTGGACGTTTATCTCATAATTTGAATTGAGCAGTCGCTCATGATGTCGGCCTGAAGGATCGAACCCTCATAATAACGAATGACATTTACGCCTAAGTTATTATGGACTGACCTAAATACTAAACGTTTGACATTTCTGATCTTTATTCAAATCAGCCAAATACTTCCAGACCAAACCGAAATCCGAACAACCCGAAACCCAAACCTGTGTACGTCAATCAATTACTTATTACTCAGAAAATTCTAACCTCATCCATCACAGGATGTTCGCTCTTGTTCTCAACCAAACATAACCATAACAATGGGTCTCGTGTACATAATACGTGTCTAGTAAGTTCCTTCCTTCCTTTCTATCCAATGTGTCAAATTCCTCGTCTCAATTTCAAACCTCGTTCTTTTCCAAAACGGAAATTCCATCCGCAACACTTTACTTGAGGTTCGCTCAATTCAACTTGGATTTTTATTTTAAGTGGGAAGATGTGAGTTGAGAAGAAGAAGAGACATGACATGAAAGCAAGTACGTACGTAAAAAGAATCCTTCCTTGTCACCTAGATACCTTTCTTTTCTTTACTTCTTTTAGCCCAATCCCAGCATGAACACACTTAACAAGATATGAGGCGATCCATTTCTTACATTAGACGACCAAACCAACGAACGACAACGACCGAAGACGACATTCTTTATACTTTTCCATATCACCTTCATACCTATTCACAAACACACGACGAAAACCAAATCTGTGTTACAGGCGTTGTATGAAATCTTCTTATTTTCCTTTGTTGGTAGATGGTAGCCAAGGAAGACTAACACGTTCAACATTACGTTCAATTGCAGTGGTTAGTACTAAAAAAATATTCCTGTCCATTACAACAGGTAAAAATCGTTTAGTAAAAAGAGAGATGTCCTCACGCATCCAAAACCCGTTGAACTTATATTGGTATCCCTTCAGGATTGATTGACAGCAATAAGCACGTGGTCGCTTAATAACTGTGTGTACTATAAAAACATATTAGCCTTCCCGAACCCTTGCTCTAAAAACTGATAAAATCCTGACAGTATTTTGTTTTAAAATTCCAGGCTCCGTCTGTCTTCAATTTCGACCGTCCGTGACATGCATGGACGGACGGAAGTACTTTATCCTCATGAATGTACCTTCGTTCCAAAAACCCACCCAATCACATCTTCTCGCATCGAATTCCTTCACCGTAATGTCATCCTCGTCCTCTTTGTCCTTTAAGAGAAGTAGTCACATCAGTGACGACAGTAGCCCATTTCATTTCATTATATTAGCACTAATAGAACTCCTCAACCCATTCCTTTCTCACGAACGACATACAGACAACCAAGCCCAAAAGCTCTTCTTCTTCAACCATGTTGTTATCTTTGTCTCCTCATTTTCTTTCAAGACAAACTCAAAATCTACCTCCTAGCTAGCTTCATTTGCCTTGTTTTTGCATTCAAATTTTGACGAGGAAGGACATACAAAACTGTATACACAAACCTACTTCCTGGGTTCAAATAAATTGAAACAGTACATGGAACAACAACGTATCCTAAATTCAAATTACTTTCCTATCACTTTCTCCGGGACTTCCTCCTTTCCCTTTTCCTCCTTCCATTAAAAGGAAAAGCAAAGTCACTTGGAGAAGAAACAAACGCTAAAATGCACAGAGGACTTGCCTTGCGCTCGCGATTCCTTCAGACAAGTTTACTGTACTACAGTTTTTTGTCTCCTAGAAAATGTCTTAGCATGCCAGGGGCTATGAATTCACTTACAACAAAGTAAAGTAAAGGGTACAACTTGACACAGTACTACTACAGGACCAAAGCGACCAACCTGTCTCTCGACACACGACACATACACAATTCCTTCTAAAGATCCCACAATCCAATTTTGTCGAGCGTCACAATTCTATTCTCTACCTACATAGAAATAACCTCAAGGTACTACTATCTGGCGGCACAGGAAATGAAATGAGTTCAAATTCTCTTCAGAACAGCACTACTACTGTCCAAACTCTCCTTCCACTTGTACTTTTCTTCCCTCAACTTAATTGGCATTCCTTTTGAACTTGTTCCGCATTCTATTTGGTGGCAGGGGTAGGACTTTCAATTACATGCTTTGTCTGCCACGAGTCAACCTAACCCAGACTTGAGAGAAAGTGGAAATGGACTCTTTTCTTTCGTCGTCTCGACAGACACAGACGTATACTTACAGACAGCTATGATCTATCAACAAATTGTTCACCCCAAACTAAATCCTCACATTTACAGCAAATGACTTTCTTATCTTCCGGACGAATGACCCGATGGAATGGACCGAAGATGGACGAAAGTGATCCCAGAATTCAATTACTTTAACAACAATTAGACAGGGGATCTACGGTGCCATCCATCCTTTCAAAATTTATGTTATCGAATACACCATCAGAAGAGTTAATGACCTCGTGTCAATGTTTAGTTGACGTACTTATTCTAAAATGTCATTTACTCAAACTTGCCTTGCCCAAACTAACTTCACTTTCACTTTTTTTAACGATTCACTGATCTAATCCATGAAGTGTTGCAAACTCATACTATTTACATGAACCAATCGGATTAATAAATCTACAAGAGTGTCGTCGACATTGTTGGAGTCTTTCGTATTTCTATCGTCCTATTCTTTTTTCATCTTTTGCCGCAGCACCTTCCAGGAAAACGCATTGCTGCACTCGGATTCAAAAAACCGAAGAATAGAAACGGTGGAGGCGATGAGGTGCATTCTACTGTAGACGAAACATAAATTCAACTTGAACAAAAAAAAATTGCCCAACGAAGTGTGAAAATCTGGCAGAGTCAGCAAAAAGTATTATCATACATTACTACACATTTCAGTCAGTGGAAAGATGGTGGTGGTTTGGAAATACGTAGTCAGGAAGAAAGATTAGGTAACCCGCCGACGCTTCAGTCGACAATTCAAACCAACTGTTCATCATATTTATGAGTATTATTGAGATTCGGAATGCATATTTTATACAAAATTGGAAAGCCAAAACCAAAGACTCGTAATTCTAACTTTATATTCAACGAGGATTTACGTCGAAAATGCAACCATTCTACTCTACAAGGTCAAGTCTCTCGAGGGACCCCGCCCACTGCAGTGCTCCGTGTCTGCCAAAAATCCTGACCTGCCCTGTCAGAAAGTCATTAAAAATGTAATCTAGTGCCGAACGAACCTGGCAGTTAACGAACCTTAATTCAATTTAGGATTGTGCATGTCCTGTTCATGCACTTCATTCCGAGGCCTAGCTGGTAAACCCACGCAGTCCGTCTAGTCTAATAAATTATCGAAATGGAAGTAAATCATTAATGAATAAACCCCAATTTATCAACTCATCCATCGCCCATTTCAATCAAATCAAAATAGATATGAAATTCACTACTGTACTTTCATACGTGAATTTCAACTCCATAAATCTCTCGTCCTTTTACCTTCCAAACTTCCCATCTTTTTACCAAGGAAGAAAACGGGAGCTCGTCCGGAGCCGGAAATGATACACGGGCAACGGCAAACGGCACACGGAAAACCAACATACTTTACACAATCTTCTAGTCTTTTCCTAGTCAAGCAGAAAACTATGCGTCTAGCCGAATCCAGCTAAAGCAGTGCCGTTGCTGAAGTTATGGTTCCATCCACCTGCTGTTCCTCGGAGCTATAATTTACACAAATAGGGTGTTCCCAAACTTCCAAGGATTGAAAAATAACCATTTGACGCCTTAAATCAATCCCGTATCGCAGTTAGTTCATAAAACATAGCGTATCCTAAATTCACTTTAGTGCTTAGCTTTTCTTCCCGTCTTCTAACTTTCGCTTCCGGTAAAGAAGTCGAATGCCACTACTATGTAGGTATACGAGGCTTGAACCCGTCTACCTTGGAGAGCTCGAACGCACTTGGCATTATTCAACATATTGTAACAAGACTGTTCAAATATCTAACGTAACGACCACGGGTAACGATTAAGTAAGAAATTGGAAATAATAAAGTAATCTCATTATACACAGGATAACAACCAAGACAATAAAGAATACTGATTTTTATTGTGGAAATCGAGTCGCCAATAACAATTGAATATTCTGTACTAAAGAAATCGTCTCCACATAATGTTCGACAGTTGAATCGGTACAAACGATGCTAGACGATCTTCTCAAAACATATTTCTAGAAATACCATGAAACACCCTGTCTGACTTTCTTTTTGCTTCGTCGAGTCTTCCCTTTGATTTTGACATTTGAGAATTCCTTCCAAATCACGATCAGTCAGACTCAGACAGAATGCGTCATATCCATTTGGCCATCTGATAAGACCAAAAGAGACTATAGCAAGCCAATACTAAAATCCAACCTAACCAAAAACGAACGAAGGAACGATACGACTGAATGATGAGACTACGGTTTGCTGAGCACCTCAAATCCAGTTCTGGTCTACAAATATATACGGACACTTCTCAAATCTCAAGAAGACCCGTCGTGTCGTCTGTGTCCATGTCCGCCGTCCTTGTCATACCAACCAGAACCAACTCACGTACTCCGGATGGAAATCCATACTAACCTGATTTACGCGTGCCATGGCAGTACAGTCAAATCACTGTCTGCCGGTACCGCTACCCAAGCCTGAGGTCTCTATCACCCGGTTTCGACAATAATATTTTTACTTCTCTTCTCAATTTTCTCGAATTCGGGTATCTTTACTTTTACTCCCCTTCCTTCTTTGCTAGACACCCTCGACCCGACCCGCACTGCAACAGAACTGGTCTAATTTCCGTTGTACGGTAGAATATTATTATGTGAACAGCACACATTTATAGCTTACATGTGTTTGCTCCTCCAGGAGTCCCGACAATAACATGATTATTTAATTTTGTACCACTGTAATAATGAAGTCAATGAATCCTAGCTCCCTTTGCCTCCCTCACCTCGTCCCTTATACCAAATTGCAATATCCTTCATATGATTAAGTTTCAACGGTAGGCCTAAAGCCCAAAACCCGGAAGGGCTTACCGCAGGGATAACCTAGACTCCAACCTTGTTTTCCCAACTGAATCAGTCAGTCCTACTGCAGTTTTCTTCTAAATTAATTAGTATTACTTCAACCAACGGCTTATGTAGTAAGTTCATACAAAGCCCAGGCACTACTACCTCCTTTGCTCACTTTAATGTTCTTCCCCACTCTCTCCTTTTCCCTGAGGGCTTAGGGAGTCATAATTATTTTTTTTGTAAACACAAGGGAAAGTCAAGGCGAGAAAGTAATGTTGTAGTTGGACGAATTGGTTGAGGATATGCATTGTAGCTAAAGCGTTTTCTCTCTAATTGCTTGAAATACACACTGAAAATTTGCTGAAAGTTGAAGACAAAGTACGTAATATTTTAAAATTCCAGGAGCTGAGAAACGGAATGTTGTAACAATGCTTGCCGCTCTTAAATAGTTAAATGTAGCTGTGATTGAATGTACAGAGAGAATACGACACAATAATGAGTAACGTGATGTGAAAACATTTTCTGAATAATCGTTTGGGCAAAAATTATTGGTTAAATTTATAACCACAATGCTCAACTTCGTAAACCTGGGACTCTGGAATTGTCAATTCTAAGTACTTAAAGCTGAACCGAACAAATTAGCGGAACGGCCGCATTTGGTGCTAATTTTAGCAGCGACAAGTCGAAAGAAAGAAAAGTTTTTGGTTACATCTTTCACATGAAAGGAATTTTTCTAATTCGAATTAAAACTACCATCTGTAAACGCCGGACCAAAGAAAGTTGGAAATGAATAAGCCTAGTCGACTAGGCTATTGTGATTAAAGCTTACATGACGAAACCTTATTCAAATCATTGCATTCTCTGAGTCTTTTGAGCACACCCTCGTCTGCTGAACTACTTTTCAAAACTTACGACTCTAGTGCTAGGTAGACAAATACTTACTACCAAGTCTCCTACTAGAATCCGACTTGGAATCGAAGAGAATTAAATTGAAACTTCTACTTTCTCCACTCCACTCATGGTAAGCGAAGTAAACTTAGGTTAGCCCAAAACCAAAACCAATTTCATTTTGTCATCCCATGCAAAGCATCCATCCCAATTTTCATTAGAAGGATAGTTTGCTCAGCTCATAGCTCTCCTGGCCCGGCCCTGCCAATCCATGAATCCATGGATTCCCTTCCTTCCTATCCCAAAAACTTCACTCCATTTGCTCTCTGATGTCTGCCTTTAAATTATTAGGACCTGAACCGCTTTGAAATTGTATTCATTTATTCCGAAAATCCTTTTACTCTCCCACAGCTCAGTTCAAATATTTCACGTTCAATAACTCCTGGCTGTAGTAGCACTTTCTCTGCCACATCCACCACCACCGCGTTCTCTAAGTCTAAAATCAGCTAAAATTGCTCTTCTCTCGTCTGTTCTCTCCCGATCCTAGAGTGATATGTGGGAACAATAACACAGAGTGAGCGAAAAACCCGGATTCAGTTGACTTCACTAACTAGAAACCTGTCCCAAGAGCGTACAAAACACACCTCGCCTCGCCTATAACGCATCCGCTGTTCTGTCGAGTTCACTAGGGTAAATTCTTAGAGGGTTGTTCGTATTTTCAAGTCACAATTCGTTATGATTTTCCACCAAAAAATTAGTTTTGATTTTAAAAGTGACTTCAGAGGTCGTGAAGCGAAATCTCCTTGTATTTCCTCGATTAGAACCCCGGGGTTCTATTAAAAAAATCCGTCTCCGCGTCAGTCGCTTTCTCCACTTTCTCCACTAGGGGGAATGGAGGAAGTTGAGAAAAGTACCCGCGTTGTAATAGAGACCGGGTTCCATCACAGGAAATACGGTGATAGAGTTTGCAGTTTCCTTTATTGCGAAGCCAAACCTGAACAATATCGCTTCGCAGGCTAGCACTCAAGACTCATTAATTCAAGCATGGGCGAAGATTTTCCAGTTTGTCCAATTTACAAGAATTTTGTGGGGTCAACAACTTGGTACTCAACTTCCATATATCCATTTGGAAGTCGGCACCAACTACGAACTCGAGGTAGCCTTGCAGGGAAGATTTGTTCGCGGACTTGGTTTAACCTATTGATGAAGGCGTGTTCAATTATGTCTGTAATTTCAAGGGTGTCTTCTAGTTTCCGTGAAATTGTTATTTCGTTAGTCGGAGAAAGTTCAACCTCCTGGAATGAAATCCCCTGGAACCGCCAGGAAACATATCCTATGAGGAAGACAATAAATAAAGGCCAGACCCAGGCAGCGTTTGCTTTGCTGGTGTTTCGTTCACTAGAAAGAACGCATTGCTACGTAAGTTAACGTACCGCCGAACCATGGAACCAAGTACGATTCCTTCCATTAAATTCGGGCATTTCTAGAATTTCCATTCTCAGTCGCCAGCCCATACCCTTGCGCCCCGGCTAGCATCCATTATAGACAGAAAGACAGGGAAAATAAACCATTTCCAATTCTGGTACTCCATCCAATCCAATGTCTAACTTACGCCATTGCTTCGACTTGGCCTAAAGACAACCCATTCAAATTCAAATAGACAAAAGCAATGGGCGAGATATTATTCCTTGAATGGATTTTCTATTCTGTAATGTGAAAATTGGGAAGCCTTAGCCTGGAGGAAAATCGACGATGGAGTCTGGCCAGCTCATTATGAATGAATACTATAGAAGTAGAAGTGCTGGGAGCGCTGCGATGAGCTTTGTGCTACATTCAGTTCTTGCAAATTCTCTCAAATAACCAGATGCCCTGCCAAAATAATCGAATATCCTCTTCCGACATGGCGATCATTTCATTGGCTTGAATGACAAAAAATAAAGTATCAAGGGGTTTCAGTTCGGATCGCAATCGAGCAAAAGCTTTTATATATTTCCGCGATGCATCATCAGACTATATGAACTGCTGGAAGTCAAATTAGAGTAAAATCTGTTTTGACAGAGCAGTGAAGCACTAAACCCAACCTGTCCGAACGACCTCTTTTACATAACAGACATAATTGTTTTCACCAATATTGTGGTAGTTCAGGCAAAATATTCTTTCACATGCTTTCGTCCATTCCCACGATTACAACGAAAACGTCACCCACAACAGTTTTTCCAACTTCGGTCAAACTCCAAAAGACGGAAATTAAACCTCCGAATTCTGGAATAAAAAACAGAATCTTCTAGGCATCTTTGGTCCTTATGTCACGAACGAGGTCTGTATTATTTTGACATTTTTTGCACAAATTCCAATCTACTTATCGTCACACATCTACACAACCTCCTTATCCGACCCATGTCGTCCACGTCTATACAATACAATGCACTTGACGCGGACAAAAGAAAAAGGAACCAACCACCGCCACCAACCTCGTCGCCTCCTCAAATCTCAACTTCATCATTATGACATCTTTTGAAGTGTCAGAAACACACATTTGACATTAGAGTGAGAAGAACGCAGGCAGACGCAATGCTGTTACACTACTGGGTAGACCAAAATAACTTTATCTTTACTTTCGATAGTCCGAGTACAGTGCCGCATATCATAGGCAAACAGCGAAAGTTAGACACATGTTAGACTCAAAATGAAAATGTCCAATTTAGATTTTCCATTTCTCCGTGTCGAATAACTAACTCCGAATAAATTGTTAGATTTGGACCACCCTGTATTCTACTTTCTTTATCTCATCTTTCTCATCACCAACCACGACCAAACTCACCAAACTCTTCTTTCAATTCCTCCGAACAAAAACTTACGACGACGAATACGACTACATTCCACTCCACTCAACTGCAACGGAAATTTGCTATTCCTTCCTTTCCAAACTGGTAAAGCAAAGCTAAACTTGTTCACGAAATCATAGCACGCCGCAGTTTTTTACGATTCTTACATTCGCAACAGAGGAGTGCAAATGTTAGTATCAAGCCAAAAATGGGGTGAAAGGAAATGAGCACAAATGTATGTAGGGTCAATAAATAATATTCCGGTTCAGTGGAAAGAATTTCTGTAAAATATGAATTATTGATGTTTGAAGTTACGTATAAAAATGAGATCGATGAATTTATTGAGGTTGAATTCCCACTTTTAGTTCTCTTTGACTGGTTACCGCGTTTTAACGTCAAAATTACATTTAGTATTGAAATATAGTAAATTGTAGCCAAACCTCCGAGTAAAACTACCGGGCAGGCACATATACATATTGTTCCTCAAAAATATATATTTCTGTGTGTGGTATTCCAAATGGAGATGGTGTGCGTATTGCCTGTGTGTGTTTGTGTGCAATTTGACGTAATGGAGAAAGAAGTGCTGTCACATGCTGTACTGGAGATCAACGGACTTGACTTGTCGAAACCGGTCTTATCTGAATCTCGAACCTTATATATTTGCAGTATTATGATTGATTGAAATTCAATATCCCATTGCTGGAGCAAGGACGGGTTAAATGAAAAATTACTCCATATATCATGTCATTTCTTAAATGGACATTCAACAACTTTAGTTCCTAGTCCCTTTGACCTCTGATCAAAGCCATGAGTAGTAGAAATGGAAGCGTAGACCGAACTATCAAAATAAAATGTTGTATTCTTCTCTCTGTATAAAAAGAACGGTTTCAGTTCCTTCAATCGTAGAAAAATACACGTCATTGTAGTCCTAACGTACACTACAAACACGAGTATAACAAGGCATCAAACAACAACACAGCAAGGGTCTTGCCTATTGCCTTCGTACTTCCTAGTGCTAAAAGTTTAAACGAGAAAAACATGGTCCAACATTACTAGACTTAGACTTAAGACGAATCTAGACTCTAGATTCTTAGATTTTCTCTAGAAGCAGAAGGAAAAAAACTCGGTCTCGGCTCGACTCAACTCCTACTGAATTCAATTGACTCTTCGCCAAACTCAACCAACCAACCACCACCAGCATTTCATTTTCTGTTTTGATTTCCTCTAGTTTTTTTACTCTACTCAAGCACTTTCTCTGCATCTTTATATGTTATGTACATGTACGTGTGTGTAGTAGTGATCCATTGTCCTTCCTTTGAGCGGAGAAAAAGAGCTCAAGTTCGTTTATAGTTTTTTTTTTGCGAGTGCCAGACTAGCTAGTCCTTTCCTTCTCCTCCACGGAGCACGGGACAAGCCAACATGCAGTAGAGTGTAAAAGAAAATCCTATTTGGAAAAATATATATAAAAAACCTAAAATGGCATGAAAATAAAAGCAAACAAATGGGAGAGTTAGTCGTACGCGAATGTTACGTAAGTTACGTACCACACGTCTTGAATAAGGTAACTTTTTCATCACCCAAGCCAAATCACTCAGTCTGCCTTGTATGCCCTTAGCCGACCGGAGACAATTTCCACTTGAGAAAGTTTACTCTGGGAAACTCCAAATTTGCATTGGATTGTGTACTCAAAAAGTTGTAAAGAGTTCAAGGGGGTTCGTATCATAGCAAAACCATATAAGGAAAGTAAACTTAAACTAAACTAGGTGTAAGCCTATTTATTTGGATTCCAAAAGTTGACAAATTATCTTAAGCTTACATGTGCTGCAATAAAAAAGATACACGTGCTTGTCATCTCAAGTAATCCGAATTTCGTTGTAGTCACTCAACTCGTACAATTTCATTTCTCACAAGAGTAAAATCTAGTTGAGAAATTTAGAAGTAAACATACTTTTAATTTATAAAATGCCCATAAGTGCTATACCATATTCATAACAATCAAACAATCTGACTGGATACGTAAACTTAGTTCTAGTTGTATGTCAGCAAATCGGTGTACTATGCTCAATCACATTGCAACATTGAATCCATGCCATGCAATTAAGTGTCATCATAAAATCTGGATTCGAGACGTACTAAACGGGAAAACCGTATACGACTGAATATTATATGAATGAATATTGGAACACCTGCTGAATTTAGATTAACACGTCACAAGACATGTATGAGATGCCTGACCTGTTAAAAATTTCTAAAATTATTCCTTTGGCCAAAATCTCATCACCTACTGACCCTAGTCATCTTAGACCTATTGCTTTACAATGCACTATTGCCAAAATCATTGAAAAATGTGTGTATAGGCAACTCAATTGTTTTGTACAGCAACAGAACATCTTCACTAAAGTTCAATTCGGGTTCAGATCCCATCATTCAGCAACCCATGCCCAAATCGCTATAACTGACAAGTTGCTTAAAGCCATTGATATTGGACATATTTCAATTATCTTATCTTTAGATCTCACTAAAGCCTTTGACAAACTACCGAGAATCCTTCT